>SRPY01000668.1:0-18925 GCA_018360145.1 Claviceps africana
AAAAAAAAAAAAAAAAAAAAAAAAAAAAAAAAAAAAAAAAAAAAAAAACCACTGCGGCGGCCGAAACAGAAGCAGCAGCAGCAGAAGCAGAGAAATAGACGAGTGGCGCGCCGTGAGAGAGGAGGAGGACCTCAAGACGTCCGAGAGCATGGAAAAGCCTCACGATGAAGAAAACCGGGTCTCCTTCCGCGCCTGCCGGCCGGCGGAGCGAGAGAGACTCGGCTCGACTCGGGTGGGCAACGTGGAGAGTCATTGTACAATCTCGGTTGACTTGAGACGAATCATTTCAGTGCCGAATATATGCGTTCCATAGTTGGGTAAGTAAAGTAGTAGGTAGGTACCTGCTAGCATCTACCTACCTCCGAGTACTTCCTGCTTCTTCCGGCCGTGGGTACCTCGGAAAGTACCTACTTGGTTACCCGGATAAGGAGGTACTAAGTAAGTAGGAAGGAGTAGGTTTCAAGTAGGGTTAAGTAAGTAGGTTAAGTAAGAAGGTAGGAGGTAAGTAGGTAGGTACCGAGATACTTGCCCCCAGGAAATGGAAAGAACTATCGACGCATCAACGCCGCACGCCGCACGCCGCACGCCGCACGCCGCCTGCCCCATTCTCCGGTTCTCGATCGAGGAAGCCGTCCTCCCCATCCGGTTACTCTGCCCATGCCCCATTGGCTGTGTTTTCGGCGGATGGCCGTCGAGGCAGGCATCGTCCAATCAGGCAGTGATTCCAGTCAGGAGACAGGAGCGAGGGAAGGAGTGGCGGCGACTAAGCATCCACGAAGGAGAATCCTCCTTGTTCCACGCCATGAATCAATCGACGGCTGCGCGGGAGCCGTGCGCCCTCGCCTCTAGTCTTTTTTCCTTTTATCTTTTCTTCTTCTTTTTATATCTTCTTCTTTTTTTTTTTATTTTTTTTTTATTTTTTTTTTTTTGGCCTCTCCTTCCTTCCTTCCCCCGCCCCTCCCCCCCGCCTCCCCTTTTTCCCCATCATCTATTCTCGCCTCGTCCATGCACCCCGCGCGGACCCGGTCTCGGTACTTCGGGTAATTTAGGCATTTTTCCCGGCAACGAAGGCCCCACCGGGTGTAGTCTTAGCCCGTCTCACGTTAAAACACGGGGAGCCGGCCAACTTGGCGTCCGAGGCGAAGTATGTGATGGCCGGACATTTTCATGGAAGTGAGATGGACAAAAAAAAAAAATAAGAAAAACGAAAAAAAAAAAGAAAAGAAAAAAAAAACCTATTTCACAGCAACGACGTATTTCACAGCAACGACGTATTTCACAGCAACGACGTATTTCACAGCAACGACGTTTCACCCGGTCGGTAGCCGGTTCTGTCAAACGCCCGTTGTCTCGCGTGGCACATCGGGGGGAGTCCCCACGACAAGGAGAGGAAACGACGAGCAGAGAGATACTTCCCGTCACACACACACACGCACACACATACAAAAAAAAACCCTACAGAGGCTAGACTGCAACGCCTCATGCGCTCGCTTGGAAACGAGAGCACGTGTGGCGCCTCCACAAACAAGATCTCCACAGATCCTCTACGGTGAGACATGACTCGGCCCGCCTCGCACTCCTCGCTGGCTGCTTTCCGCTTGGCCGCTTTCCGCTTGGCCGCTTTCCGCTTTCCGCTTGGCCGTGCCGTGTCCGTTGGTGCCTGTGTATGCGCATCAAGCGATTTTCGTGACACATATAAACATGGTCAATACATCAAGTTGGTGTATTGCTTCGTTAACCTATATACATGTGTATTATATGATATCCATTTCTAGCGTGCCCATTGACATGGGTGGACAAATATATGACAAATAAAAGAAGAAGAAGGAAAAGAAACAGAAACAGAAACAGAAAAAAAAATGAAAAAAAAAGAAAGAAAGAAAGAAAGAAAGAAAGAAAGAAAGAAAACTCGCTCCGTTGTAATTCAAAAGTCCAAAAATAGACCTGCTACATGTAAACCTCGATCAGGAACCCGTCAGTGCCCCGCAGAATCGCATCGCCCTGGACGCTCACTGCCCCAAGTACCCAGTGCTCCCTGAGTTACTGCAAGGCAGACAACCTGCCGGCTAGCTGCTGCTGTTGTGCTTGTTCGCGACCGCCATCGCCTGCCCGGCCTCGACATCGTCCTCCATGCATCGTTGAACCTTCACAAGAGGGATGTCGTCCACACTCGCGTGCACATCTTGGATGCACGTGTGTTCACCATCGTCCAGTTTCTGTCCCTTGTAACCCGACCATTGTTCACAGCCCGTCGTGGAGGTTCCTCCGCTGCTGCATGGCTTGCGTGATGATTGTTTCGTCGTCAGTCGATCCCTGAAAAGACGTATCATGGGACCGAGAGTGGGAAGTGACGCGCATATCAAGAGGACCGCACCTTCCGACACACCAAGAATGTCAAGATATGGCACCGGATCTAAGGAGCGGACGAGTCAGCCCAGCCATGCCATGCAATTATGCGAAAAAAAGAAGAAGAAAAGAAGAAAGAAGAAAGAAAGAAGAAAGAAAGAAAGAAAAAAGAGCATAATAATAATAATAAAAGGGGGGAGGGGCAACAGCAACAGCAACAGGCGCAGACTGAAGAGCTTGGAAAGCACCAAGAGGACGTACAGGTGGGATCCACGGCGAGAGTCTCAAAAATGCCCCCGAAAATCGCCAACTTGTACACAGAAAGAATGCAGCCCAGAGCGCTCAGGCCCAGGGCTATCGAAACGGCAATGCGTGCTCTCAACGCCATGTTGAGCCTCATGACGAAGTAAATGGGGTATAGCGCAAAAAATAGGTCAAGAAAGGCCGAGTACGCAGACGTGAAATAACCCAAGTTCACCAGCACGCTGACTGGCGCGCATGTTCCTTCAATGGTCCGATCCCAGCCTCGCTCAATGGGTTCGCACTGCACCCACCACCACACCGACGTGGCGAGGATGCATGCCTGCGATGAGAGCGCGAGACTCCAAAACGCAACCGACGTGACGAAGCCGTAGTTGAGGATTCTCTTCAAAATAGCCACCATGGCGAACTTGGGCAAGGAGAAGGACCAAATCAGGACGGAGCTGACGATGACATTCCATCGATTGGCTCGCACGAGCTGCGCGGGTTCCAAAGTGGCCGCGTGCTGGCCCAGGCCGTAAGAACATCCAATGCTGATGAGTATGCACGTCACCAGTAGGACAAGGACGCATACAACCGTGATGCCATCATCGAGGCCGAAACCACCGTTTGGCCCTTGTTTCAGATACACACGACAAATGACGCGCAGGCCGACAATGACTGCGATAAGAATAAGAATCAGCATCGAAAATATTGGTCAATTGTTCCCGTGGCGCTATGCTTGGTAGGGTACAAATATATACATATATACAGTACTTAATGCATATATGTGTACATCTTCCCCGAAAGCAACGCCAAAGAATCGGCAGTCTTGACTGACCAGCAGTAACGGCAAATAGAGTCCAGCAGGCCCTCTCCGCGGCAAGGCCCAAGTCGTCCATTTTCCATGACGATGAAGCCATACCAGTCGTAGGTGTGTGGCGATGTGCGCCGGCGCCTGATGCCGGGAAGAAGAAATCAAAGTCACAGGGAGCAAGTCTGTCAGCCAAGACAACGATACTCAGCACGAGGACGACTGCAACACAGACAAGAATGTCGGCATGTCGAATTATCGTGGTCTCAACGCCGAGGTCAGCAGCAAGAGTCGTGTGCCGTCGTGAAAAGAGATATGTCGAGATGCAAAGCAGCACCGGTTCGCCAAGTCTCAACACTTGGCGCAATGCGGCCCAAGGTAAACCCTCCCAGGAAGGAAATTAGTCGGACAATTTCAAATCTCCGTATGCTGGCGCCTCAAATGCTCCGTACAAATACAGTACGGGATCAGAACTATGCACAATTACGTGTGTGCCAAAATCGATTGTCGTCGAGAGATGGAAGTCAACGTGAATACAACGAAAAAGACGGCACAGGAGGAAGCAAGTCGGCGAAAAAGAACTTCAACGATCCACGTTTGAAAGCGAGCACGGAGAGGGGCATGGCACGCAAACATACACAGCTCTTCATACGAGACGGTTGTATGAATGTATTTAATCGTGTGTGATCCGTCATTCTGGCTGTTTTTGTCGCCGACGAGCGGCTAAACTCCAGAGAGTTCGCCTGACAGGGTGGATGATATCCTTGAAAATCACCACGGTACGGATCCAACGGCCGCCCATCCGTCCGCGCTTAAGTGACAAGGGGTCTTTCCGCCGTTTTGTTGTTGATTTTTGCCTTGCGGGCGGACGGTAAAGTAAAGCAACATGGTAGTCGGTAAATCCCATGTCCAATTGTCGCGTCGCCATCCTGGCAGGTGGGTGTCTGGCGTGGCCATGACCGGAGCAATTAGGTTCAGAGCTTGGATGCGATGCGGATGAGAAGAGGAGGGGACACAAACTCACATACATATGTACATGTGCACCTATAAACAGTCGGGGAAAAAAAAAGAAGGCATGTCTCTCCTAGGGCTGGAAACAAAAGAAATAAAACAAACACCACTCAATCGTTGATTATGATTATGAATTCCGCACATAGGGTTGGTCACACATGCTTGATTAGGGCTGTCCACGTTGCTTTGTCGACGGATTTTGGAAGCGACCAGATCCCCGGCTCATCAAGCTCCCGCGGCTGTCACCATGATTGGCTGTGCAGCCTCAGGGGAGGAGGGCACGAGCCAACGGGCGGATGCGGCACCTTCCTCGCGGTTGAAGTCACCTTCCTCGCGGTTGAAGCCACCTTCCTCGCGGTCGAAGTAGTCGACGGCAGACAAGAGAAAGTTTCAAAGTGGAGGACAGGTGTCAACGACAGTTGGTGACGGCCGCCAGCCGCCAGCCGCCAGCCGCCAGCTGAACGGGCGGGATGGCAGGGCGGATGCTTCAACACAACGGACCTCACCGTCTGGCTTTTGATCGTCGACTTGTCAACAATTCTACCGTTCAACACGCGTCGACTAGTACGAGACGCAGATGAGAAATGAGAAGCGTCGGGAAATTTGATGACAGGACTTGGCCCCTTTTTTCATGAACACGCCACAGACCGCCAGCAACAAGGACGACTCATGCATCTTTGCCGAACACCATCTGTCGCCAACTCGATCAAATAGGTCCTTGAAAGGGAAAAGAGACTCAGGAAAGCCGTCAATTTCCGCATCTCGCGACAAGCCTCGTTTCCTAGCAGCCGTCGGTGCTGGAGCAGCAGGTGCCGCCCCTGCGAGCTGGATCGGAGCACCCCGGCCACTGGGCTCCAACAAGCCGGAGGGGCCAAGAGCGAGACGGACACGGAGAGACGCTTTTCTTGCCATGGGTAGTATTTGTCCATATTGTATGCACATCCTTGTACGTCCTGGCCGTTCTTAACCAAGCCTGTTACCAAAATTCTGCGCGACATCCGGGCTTCCGCAGGGGTGCCGCCCTGTTGAAACGCTGACGGTTTTCTTCTTCCTTTTTCTTTTTTCCCTTAAAGCCGAAGAGCGACGACCAAGGTCACCCCGAGCAACGCGGGAATCGAGCTCCCCTTGCTTCACCATCCTAGGCAACTCAAGTAAGCGGCCTCGGAATTTTTCAAAGGCTTGCATTGCAATTGTCACTGGCAAAATCGCCCATCATGCATGCATGAAACGGAGTACCCCAGCGACAGTTCGGACGAACTCCCCAGATCGCCATGTCTTATCTCTTTGATGCCGAGAAGGCTACACCTAGGTAGCCCCCGCTTTTCTTCAGCCTTCTATTGGATCAAATTACTCAACCTTTAAAGAACTTGCTAAGTCTGCTATTTTATATAGACAAATAAGTAGCGCTATGTATTTCTTGATGCTTCCGGTACTTATAGAATAGAGCGAATTAATGTGTGCACGAAGTACCCTCAGTAGCTTCGTTTTGATTGGATGCTGAAGTGGGCCGGTACGTAAATGTAGCCTTCTCGGCATTAAAGAGATGGCCTAAAGCGTATTCATGCGCATCGTGGGGCCCTAAACTGAGACAATGATCCAGCATGACCCTTGCATCTAAAGGTTTTTTTTTTTTTTCTTTGGATACAAATCAGCAAAAACATCCGCAGCGCAGTATGTTACTGGACGGCTAAAGGGCCAACATCCACCCAGTAGGGACCTTTACGCGTCATGGCCAGTTTGACTTTTTTTTTTCAAGCATTCAAACTCGAGTTCCTAACAAGGTACAAGCCCTGCAGCGATGCCAGATAAGACCTGGGCCGATCTGTGTGATCCAGCCACCATGGTGTGACCATGGTCGGAATGGAGTCTACAGCTCACCTGGGGTTTTTGCAAGTAGCTTAGCTGGGTTGGGGGGTCGTACCTTAGTTAACCTGGGAAGCTAGTGGGTTGCAATTCTATTAGCTGTATTATTTCCTAATGCCTTAATCGCAGCCTTAAATTACACGTAGCCTTTAATTGCATTACACACAGCCTTTAATTACACGGAGCCTTTAATTACTCCCTTTATAAATTAAATACCCTTTTACAATCAATTTAATTTAGTGTAGCCTTAGAAATATAGTAAGGCATAGATAGGCTATATATAGGCACTAGGAATTATATAGCCAATAGAATTGCGATGCACGACCCACCGGCTTCCTAGGTTAACTGAGGTACAACCCCCCAACCCAGCTGAGCTACTCGCAAAAACCCCAGGTGGTCTACAGACTGGTCGGGATTATCACGCCCAGGTCCGAACCGATGCGTATTGTCATGGGGGTCATATCGGAGATCCGGTATCACTCTTGGGGCCAAAGTTCCATCGATCAGCTGTTCAGTCCAGCCGCTGGGAGTGACGGCCTTGTAAAAAGACAAAGTCACACGCAGTGCAGTCGACCACGAGTGCATGCAGCCAACGTCGCTCAAACCAGAACGTTGCTCACGCCAAGATCTGTATCTTGGCGTACACAACGTTTCCTTCTCGACGTGGGAAGTGGGAGGCGGCAGCATTTCTTGGTTCCACTGAGACCTGCTTGCATGTACACTGTGGTGGTAGAGAAACAGCCAAGAGGGCCGAGACTACTCTAAATCCTGACACTGACAGAACAAAACCCGCGGGCCCGGAGACATGGCGCAAAACCCGATGGCTGTGTGGTATGATGACGGCGACCAGCCCGGAAGCCATATCCAGGATGCTGTGCATGGCGCTTGTAGAAGCAGAAAACAGAGGAGTCTCCACGGCATTGTACAGATGCTCGCTTGCGGAGGAACGTTTGTGTCGCGGGTCAAAATCCGATCATGCCGAGACCGTTACGCGAGGCCAACATTGGAGAGCGAGGAGGGCTTGCACTGGCAGACCACAGGCTTGGCATGGAAAACAAGGCCACAAAATAAGTCGTTGCCTAGACTCCCTACGATATTACCACCTTCGTACAAGGCTGGTCTCGGAGTACCTAGACATGGACGAATATCCTCTTCTCCGCAGCTCCTCAAAATCCGATGTGCCTAGACCCATAATATAATGCCCTCGAGTCCCCGTCTCTATCGTCATTTCGTACCATGGCTTCCTCTCCCCAGTTTGAGTCGGCTGTCATCATGTCACCGACCATCCAGCAAGGCTCAAACAACTCCGAAAACGGCGATAGTTGATACATGTTGGAATTATTCATACCCGCCTCCAGCTCCGGGGTATACTCCAAAGACAACGGATCGGGATCGCATTTGGTTTGCACAAACGGCTGAGCAGAGACACCAGGGCAGGCCTGAGAGCTCGGCGATGAACCTTCGGGTATATAGGATGCTAATCCAAGCGGTTTATTCACAGGGGTTTGCAATGAGCCTCCGCTAAAGGCATCTGGAAACGGATATGACGAAGCCTTGGACGAGTATGCATCATCAAAAGCGGTCTCGAGACTTTGCTCGGACAAAATGCCGGCCTTCAGCCTCAAAGACAACTTCTCGCGCACTTGATTCATCGCCATGGCCAGAGGGCAATGAATCGTTATACGGGCACTTTCCAAGAAGAAAGACTCATATTGCTGATATGAGGCTTCTATGATGGGCCAAGCTCGGCGCACCAACGACGAGTCGGTGCATGTATTGCATTCGACAATTGCGGTGGACAGCGCCAGCCGTGCAGTTGTGATTGTATACCATCGGAACCCCTCTCCGCGTGGATCCGAGTATATGAGCTGGGACTTCTCCAGCGTCCGTAGGCTGTTGCGTAGCAAATTTGTGTTCCTGCCGCGCGACGGTGACGATGGCGTTGCCGGAGCATCGACGCCTGAGTTTGGTGGGCAGGAAATAAACTCCGAGAGCGGCATAGCAGAAACGAGACACTGTGTGCTGTGCCATGTAAACCAAGCATATGGCGAGGATTCAGGGTCGCAAAATCGAAGGGGAACCAGAACTTGATGCTGAAACTGGCTAACATAATTGCGACGCTGCTGTGAGTTGCGATCATCGGTCCATAGCGGTGATGCAGCGTCACTGTCACCTATACCGTTGGATATACCATCGACCCGTTCTGTCTTGGACAAATTCAGAAGCCGTCCCGCTGCCTGTGCACGGTATGTCACAAGGGCAAAGGTGGCCTCGGTGAGTTCTTCTCTGTCAGGGACCTGCTTCAAGGTAGAAGCGTCAAAGTCGAAGTCATTGATATTGCGGATCTTTGAGACTGCAGCCTCGGCATCTTGGTAGCCAATGAGTGGCTTGGTTGACTGTGCAAGGGAGGCTTGCGAGTCAAGAAGGCAGATGGTGAGCCACAGTCGCAACCTCATTTGTTGGTGAAAAAATGACTCTGCTGCTGTCCCGTCTCGCGGCTCCCGGTTTAGTCCCATGGCCAAAGCAATTCTGACGGCCACATCAACCAATGTCCAAACTGCGGTGCCCTTTTCTTCTGACCTTCTGCTGACCTAGAGAAGCAAAATAATCAGCCGCTTATTGCCGCCTCACCTGTAAAATGAGATGCACGAGAGCATTGGACTTACTTACAAGATAAAGAACAAAAGACTGAAGAATGATGCTGCACCGCGTTGTCAGTAGGCCGGCCCTCTCGAAAGCCACTTCACACTGTTTACGGTATGTTGAGACCATGGTGGACTTGCTTATTCGAGACATGGCTTGACATTGTGCTTCGCTTAAAGTGCTGGCGGCGGCATAGCACACGGCCGCTTCAAGGGCTTGGGTGGAAATGTGATCCTCTGGATAGCCGAGATACCTGTCGCCATCTAGCATCCACTTGCTCAATGAAGGTCTGTGAAGAATTTTGATGACGGGGTCCACGTTCCGCAAATAGACGTCACAGAGTTGTAAGATGCTCGATCGATCCCCGAATGGAAAACCGGCGGGTCTTCGAGGACGAAAACCCACGCAATTATCCAGACCCATAGACTTCAGGCAACGTAATTCGTCTCCATCCTGGTCTTCCTGGCTCACATTGTCCACATCGGCGTCTTCGTGGTAGGCTCCGGTAGAAGGCGACGGTTCGTGCTCACCACGCCTTCTGTCCTGCAAGGTCGGCGAACAGAGAGAGAATGCGTTAGTCATGCCGCAGGGGGGAAAACAAAGAAGAAGGAGGAGGAGGAGAAGAAAAAAGCCGTCAATGATGCTCTTACTCCATGCATCAAGCCCAGAAAGAAGTGGCGTGAATGCGCAACACAACCACTCTCGTAATGATGGTCGTTGCCAGCAAAGGGCTCAGACTCAGCCGACGAGAGGCTGAGCAAACTTGCGTCCGCGAGCGGTGCAACATTGGCGAGCTTCAGCGAGTCGGCGTTGATGTTCTGTTTCGAATGAAGAGGCACGCGTCAGCTCTACGTTTCAGTCCCGGAGTCCCTCGAGCTGCCAGGGTTCTACAATATAATGAATGTACAGGATGAAAGGTTGGCAGTTCTCGAACGTTCAACGGCGAAGTTCAACGCACCGTGCACGAGCGCACACCTGCATGCAGCTGGCTTACCCCACCTGGCAGTGACGGCTTGCTCTGTTGGCCGCCTGTTGTGCCTGTGCCTGTGGCAGTGCCAGTGCATGCGCATGCGCATGTGCATGCGTTCGACTCGCAAGACCCTTCGAGGCAGGCGCGACCAGAGCCTGTTGCCGGGCTGTTGTCGCACGAGCCAATCTTCTGCACGAGGTTTTCCAGCCTGCGAACCCGGTCCATGAGATCCTAGCGAACACCAATGGTCAGCACATTCGTTATCGTACTCGAGTCCCCGACGTCTCATTCGCAACCTTGGACGCATCAGCACACTCACGACTTACAGGGATCCCGTTGGCTTCTTGGAACGAGTCATCCATCATCTGTAGGACGTCGCCGCCTTGCACGAGGGCCTCCAACCGCCCAAGGCGAGATCCAGGATCAAAACCAACCATTAGATTGTCGGCAGAATCGATCGGGCGGGACGTGCCAGCCGCCGACGCCGCCGCGTCGGCGGCGTTGCATCGTTGATTGGTAGACTGAGGTGGCGTTGTTGGCTTCAGAGACGAATTATTTGGGGAACGACGAGCATGACGGCCTCTCGGCAGTCGCGGACGATACACGGGCATACATGTTACTCCTGAAGAGGTGCAATTGGTGCAAGGATCGAGTTTGTCACATTTGAGCTTGCGATCTCGACATAGCGCGCAGCTCAGTTGCGGGATCGGGGTCGCCCTGTCTCTTTGTTGCATCTGCCGATCGCCCATTGCCATGTGCATGCGTCTATATGTAGGTCCGGCAGTGCGCACGCGATGATGCTCGAGTCGAACGGTTTAACGGTTAGCAAACAGAGTCCTCACGGCCATCGAGCAGACAACGAAAAGAGTCCAGCAGGCATGGCATTTATATACACCATTGCCACGGGTCGTTAGGGGTCCAGCCCAGTGCTTGGAGAAGCAGCCATGTGGATGTCTGCAAATCGGTGTGATGGACGGATCATGGGGGCATTTCCTCATCGAGGATCAGGGGTCTGCCTCAGCGCTGCTGCGTTGGGTGGTCCGAGGCTGACAATCCTGTGCAATGTCTAGGGGTCCTTGACCGACAATGTATTTGGCCGTCGTCTCTTCGTCTCGATGCCATGAGACGCGGCATGGCATACGCGACTGACCTTGGAGCATTACCCGCAATGAACTCTCAGCTCCCTGGGCATCACCACAAAGCAGCAGCAGCAGCAGCATTATCGCATCATTCATACTACGTTAGCTTCCGGCCGACTGAACGTATGCCCTGGACGCCACGTCAGGGCCCCGCGACTGAATACGTATTTGGTGTCGCACCCGCGGGGGTAGGGGGTGTCCCGAACACGGCCCGTCATCCAGAACATCTCAGGCTGTCAGAAATCGTCCATCGAATCGAAAGCGGCTTGATCTTGTCGTCCCCCCCCCCTCCCCTTTTTTTCCCCCCCAAGTGCCACATCCCAGTACTCGAGCGCCATCACTCCACAGGCAACCATCTCGGTCCATCTTTCCGCGGTCCATTCCGTGAGACATACCTACACCTCATTCATGCCATGGTGGTTCTTCTTTGATTAGGATGGAGGAATCTCTTCAAGATTAAAAACTTGGAACAGTGCACTTTCACCGAGTCTGTATGGGGCGGAATTCAGCTCGGCTGCTAGGTCAAGCAGTCCTGCCTGTTTTTGTACGTGCCTTGCCTTCAATCGCCGGGGTTTCCGGCATGAACATTTTACAGCACATGATGGCAGTCTCTTTTCTCCTACATCCGGCCAATGGTCTTCTGACTGCAGTTAATGTGCATTGCGGGTAAGAATCTCCGATGGCCAAAACAGCACGATGCTACATTATACACGTGGACTTGAATTGCGTGCTTCCAGCAGCATCATGCCACGCCTGTATCACAGCAGCATGCATCATCGGGAGGGGGGAGGGTCGTAGGTGGTGACTGGACTCTAGAAGAGCGAGTCGCTCGCAGCGTCCGTCGCTCTCCATCAATTTCGTGTACAAACATATGTACATACATATGTGCATCTGTAGGTACGCGCGAGTTGCGCTGCTTCGATTTGATTCATTCACATCACACAGCTTAAGGTGTCCGGCGAAACGGAGAATATGAGAGAAAATTAAGAGGCACAAGGAGGGTAGGTAAGCTTTAGGCAGCATTTCCAGGCAAAGACCAAGTGGGATTGTCCGATTGGCAACGCGATTTGCGGGTGCTGATGTCGACGAGAAAAGGGCGCAGGCTGGGCGCGGTACGCGGCAGCCGTACAATGGATCAACACAGCCGGGATCCCCAGCAAGAAGACTCCTTTGTTCCATGGTCCCATGGATCCGTGTCACAGCCACAAGCGCAGCTGCAAGTCGTCGCAGGCGTTCCCGTGGGCTATCTCGGTAAGAAACCAGTCAGACTGTAACGGCAGAGGGCCCAAAACGCGTCAACAACAGCTTGCAACAGGCTTGGTGAGCTTGAATAGAGGCCAGGGTTGAGACAATGTTCCTGACAAATGTCTTTCCGTGTGGTCCCCCGTAATGCGGTATCGTATGCAGGTCTTCGGACGTAGCCGCAGACGTTTTCACATGAGTTTCTCCGCTTTGCAAATCGCCGCACTTCCTCTTTCACGGGTCATGAAACGAACAAGCGAACAACGGCAGCAAAGGGCATTGTGTTGGAGCTTGGTAGATTTGGCAAGCAGGCATGCATACACATGTGCATTTCTCGTGTGCTTCAAACAGCATGCATGTTCGCTGAGTCTGGAGTCATGCCTGTCAGGCTCGGGTGCCGAGGCGGTTCCGCCTCGGTCACGGCTTCATGGGCGGTAAGACGATGCCATCCATGGAGAAGTCAGATCCGATATCATCGTTTGCGTGGGACAGCCGGGCATATATACGTGACACGGCGCACGACTCAAACAGAAACGAACTTGACCATGCAACAGCCAATGCAATTAAATGTTCTACGAAGGATGGGTCGCATGATACGAAGCGTCGATTGAATCCTTCAGATTCGAGGACAAGTCGATGAGATGATGGCCATGCGACAGTCGGCTGTTACCACGCGACATGTGAGTCTATTCCATATCAGACTGTGGGCGTGACCCGGCCTAGCCCAAAAATAAAATAAAAATAAACGAATCCATACGTTCGACATCTTAATGGTCTCGCAGAGAGATATCTATTGCTAACAGCCATATTGCAGGAGAACATGAAAGAATCTAGACGTCCTCGTTTGGCAGGGACGTCGCACCACGAAGCCTAGGGACTGCGCACGATACTTATGAGCCAAAGAACACAACACGACAGGCAAAAGGTCAACCGGACGGGAAAGTCTGTGCATCGACCGTTGTTGTATTTCGTCTTCGGGAACAGGTCGGCGATGAGACGGGCTCTGACCATGCTGCGACGTCGTGGCCCAAGGCCTCTAGATGTGTGAATTTATTTTAAGCATCATCTTACTCGGTAGCACGGATCCGTTTCTCCGCAAGTTGTGCTCTTCCGCCGCACCACCTCTTTGCGTTTTATAATTCCATGCTTCCGCGCGGCATCGTTTTGGAAACAAGGACATACTCAACCAGCCAAGATTACCGTTTTACCACTGTCGGATCCGCGACAAAATGGTGGCTGCCATGCCCCGCCAGTGCTTTCGCGTCATTTGCGTGGACAGGCTTGATCTTCTGTGTGAGTGAGCATACATTGCCCATGCACATCTCCCACGTCGTGCACCATGTGCTTTTGAAAAGAAAAGAAACGATGAATGAAGGAAGGAAGGAAGGAAAGAAGGAAACAAAGAAAAAAGCAGTTATAAACTCATCCCGTGTACAAACATGGCAGACAAAGTAAGGATACCTGGCAACACAAGAATTGCATTCACGGAGCGCTGCATAGGTCACGGCATACATGACTACATTGATGACGGCACGGACCACTGCATAGAAGCGAGCAAGCACGCATCATCTCATCCCGTTTCCTTGGTGGACTGGCCCCGTTACTCTCATGCAGGAGAATTGCAGCGCGTTTTGGTGGAGCATCAAGGAGTCTCAGCGGCAATGATTCATCTCCCTTTAACAGGTACGGACGCACGCTGGTATGACAATGTACGCGATGCGCGCAGCCGTTTCTCAGTATCCAGCTCATGGCATTGCCGCGTGCTGTTCCGATTCAGGGGGCAGAGACTTTGTTTCCCTCGGAGCAGAGCCGGAACGAGTCGCGTGTTCGGTGGGCTGTCGCAGGACCCGGTCATATCATTGAACCTGCACAAAGACGTACCGCTTCGATGAACGGACGAGGACGACACGACCATGCGCCATTCAATCAGAGGGATCTTGTATTCAAAAGGGAAAAAAAAGAAAGAAAAGAAAAAGAAAAAGAAAATCTCACTTGGTAGGATCAGTAAACGCTTGTGTGTGCGTCCGAAGCGAACCACGCAAACCGAGCTCTGGACCGCAAATAGTTGACATGAAGACGCAGCGAATGGCCGATGCAGGTGTTGACCGTGGCCTTCGTCACGCCTCCTGCTTTTCTAGGTGTGACACTGCTGGACCTAAGACGGCTATGGAATTACTCGTTGACCTGGACCGGAGAAAACAAGCAGCTCTCCATGGCCTTTAAGAGAGAACGCTGTGTGCAAGGGGGCCGGCGGCTCTTGGCTAAGACGACGAACCTGGTGGGAACCGAACTGCTGGTGGCGTTGCCAGACATCGCCATGTTACATGGCGGGGAATTCTCCCGTCGCCGGCCGGAACGAGAATACAGGACAAAGAGGGGTGGGGGGCCCCTCCTTTTTTTTCTTCTTTCTTTTCTTTCTACGAGACCGGCTTAGCCTGCTCGAGTCAGCTGCCGGTCCGTCGTGGCGCTGTGTGGTGCGGTGTGGAGGCGCGAGGGTGTGCTGAAGATAGCAAAAGATCCTTTGACGCTGGCAGGCCCTGCTCGGTCCACGGCTTGCCGGCTCTCTGGAGAAGCTGGAGGCGACAGACGGGAGGGACGAGGGCGGCGGCGGCCTGGGTGGCGTTCAGACCCTGGAGGGTGGGCTCGTGGGAGGATCCATGGAAAACAAGAAGAAGAAGAAGAAGAAGAAGAAGAAGAAGAAAGAAATAGAGAGGGCCAAACGAGGGCCGCAGCAGCAACGTGATGGAATCGCCACTTGCCCTCTTTCGTGTGCGTGGGCGTGCGCGCGAAACAGGCGGAGACGGACACGGACACGGCAATGCTGCCAAAGAAACTCCATGGAAGCGCCTATCTTGGGCCCCACGTTCGGCCAGGCGCGATTCGACTTGCCATGATGGCAGAGAGTACGCAGGCGGCTGCCGGCAGAGGCTGGCGCCTATCTCTATCTCGACTTTGGCGGCGGATTCGCCACATGGTCCATCCAGTGATGATGTGGTCAAGTTCATCTTGGCCATGGCGCATCCGCCGGCCAGCCTTCCTGCTTGGGCTTGGCTCCGGGACGCCGTGCAGCCAACCACGTCAGTGCCAGGCGGGCCCGGCAGGCGGGGGGCTGGCAGGCTGGCAGGCTGGCAGGCCGCTAGTGCGCTAGTGCGCTAGTG
Organism: Claviceps africana; assembly: GCA_018360145.1. Classification (NCBI taxonomy): domain Eukaryota; kingdom Fungi; phylum Ascomycota; class Sordariomycetes; order Hypocreales; family Clavicipitaceae; genus Claviceps; species Claviceps africana. Next base: position 15,427 of record SRPY01000668.1, read on the forward strand.
CGCTAGTGCCCGCGGCAGTGGCGACTGGGGAACGGGACACCAGGCGGGACACCAGACGGGAGACGGGAGGAGACGGGAGACGGGAGGAGACGGGAGACGGGAGACGGAGAGGCGTAGCGACAGCCCGTCGGCGAAACTACTCCCGTCTTCGATCCGTCCTCTTTGCGCGCCGACGCCATCCATGGCATGCATGCTTCGGTGCTCGCGCGTCTTACTCTGCGGTCCAGCTGATTGCAGTGGCGTGAGCGTGGTCTGGTTGGTTCAAATGGTCCCTGCCAGCAACTTGGCCCGTTGCCTTTTGGTCGCGCCTTCCAGTCTTGCCCTGCTGGTCTCGCCCTGCTGGTCTTGCTTTCTGGTCTTGGCTTGTGGTCGCTCCTTCCCTCCCTCGCCCTCGTTCGATGCGGACTTCCATGTCTGGGCTGGTGTTTTAAATATTACCCGTCCTCCGCATTCTTTCCACCATCTCGATTTCCCCGTGTTGTCTCGGTTCTGCTTCCCCCGCGCCCGTCCCGTCTGCCGCCTGTCGTCTGCCGTCGCAAAACGTGAGAGACAAGCAGGTGGTCAAGTACACCGGCCACAATCGCCCTCTTGTCTCTACAACCGCTGCAATGGCCCACAACCATGAGGACATGGCCGCAGAGTAAGATGTCTTTTCCACCCTCGTCCTTTCTCTCTCTCTCTCTCTCCCTCTCTCTCTCTCTCTCTCTCTCTCTCCCCTCGCGAGCGCCCGCGCCCGCGCAAGGCCGTCATGTCATCTCACATAAAATAGGCTTCACACCGAGTCCAATGAGAGGGTGCATGACCATGGTACCGACCTCGCTGGCGGCTTCATCGAAAAGACGCCCGTGGATGAGAAGCACCATGTCGCCCTCGCCGATAACGAGGCCGGCCCCACCGCCGACGGCCAAGAGCCCAACGATCACGAAAAGCGCATCTTGCGCCGTGTCGGCGAGAACCTGCCCGCTTCAGCTTTCTTGATCGCCATTGTCGAACTCACGGAACGATTCACGTACTACGGTGCATCCGGACTCTTCCAAAATTACATCAGCTACCACAAGGACGGCCGCGATGGCCCCAAGGGCCTGGGCCTCGGATCGCAGGCCGCCTTCGGACTCAACCTATTCTTTCAGTGGCTGTGTTATGTGACGCCCATCCTGGGAGCCATCATTTCGGATCAGTATCTCGGAAAGTACAAGACAATCCTCGTCTTCTGCGCCGTCTACTGGCTTGGACTCTTGATTCTGTGGACCACATCGCTTCCTGCTGCCATTGAGAAGGGCGCGGGTCTTGGCGGATACATCACGGCCATCATCATCATCGGTTTCGGCACGGGTGGTATCAAGTCCAACATTGCGCCCCTCATCGCCGACCAGTACCAGCGGCGCACAATGGCCATCAAGACCGAATCCAACGGTGAACGCGTCATCATCGACCCCGCCATTACCTACCAGCGCATCTACATGGTTTTCTACTGGTGCATCAACGTCGGGGCCTTGGCCCTGGTGCCCACACCATTCATGGAGTTGTACAAGGGCTTCTGGACTGCCTTTCTCCTGTGCTTTTGCGTCTTCAACGTCGGCATCGCGATTCTCGTGCTCCGGCGCAAGTCCTACATCGTTCGGCCGCCACAAGGCCAGATCATCACGAATGCCCTCAAAGCCATCGGCATGATGATTGCGAACCGCAACGTGGATGCTGCCAAGCCTTCATGGCGCGCACGGCACGGCAAGCCGGGCGGCATCGGCTGGGACGATCATTTCATCGAGGAACTGAAACGGGCTCTCATGGCTTGCAAGGTCTTTCTGTTTTATCCCGTCTTCTGGGTTTGCTACGGACAGTTCTCCACCAACTTTGTCACACAGGCCGGGCAGATGGAGGTCGGGGGGATGCCCAATGATTTCATGCAAAACTTTGATCCCATCTCCATTCTGATCTTCACGCCCGTCTTGGAGAAGATTGTCTACCCGTTCCTGCGAAGGCGCGGCATCGAACTGCGTCCCATCATGCGCATCACCATTGGCTTCTTCCTCGCTTCTCTCTGTTTGGCATATGCCGCCATTGTGCAGCACCTCATCTACAGCGCCGGCCCTTGCTACGACGAACCCCGCGGCTGCCCGGCCGGCACGCTGGCAGATGGCAAGACGACTCTGCCCAACAAGGTCCACGTTGCCATCCAGACGCCTGCTTACCTGTTCATTGGCCTCGCCGAAATCTTCATTTCCGTCACGGGTCTCGAGTACGCCTACACCAAGGCACCGCCCAGCATGAAGTCTTTTGTGCAGAGTCTGTACCTCTTCACCAACGCGTTCGGTTCTGCCATTTCCGAGGGACTCGTCCCGGTCGCCAAGGACCCCAAGTTCATCTGGATGTACACGGGTGTTGGGGTCACGGCCTTTGTCACCGGATGTGCGTTTTTTGCTCTGTTTCGCCACTACGACGCGAGAGAGGAAGCCATGTACGCCCTTGATCGGGACGTGCCGGTTTTGTCGCTGCCCAACGAGCAGGACAAGTGATTTGAGTGGGAATGCGGAAGTCGGGTTTTTTTATGTTTTTCATCTTTTTCATCTTTTTTAATTTTTTGCGTTTTTTTTTTTCGTTTTTTTTTAATAAAAGAAAAAGAAAAAGGCCATGTTGTAAAATGTATATACTGTCTCCAAGAGTAACGATGAACGTGATGAATCTTTCGCCCACACCCTTGTCCTATTAATGGGCGAATGTCCTAGAACATTTCCCGGGCACAAAGAATGCCGCGATTCGTATTCGACACACGCTTACCAGGTGGCCATGACTGAAAAGGGTAAGGAACGATGGACGACGGGTGAGACGATAATGGTGGGTGGATAAAGACAACTAAGAAAAAAAATAAAAAGGAAAAAAAAAATAGAACAAAAAGATGACATGATTTTTTTCCCCAAAGAAAACATGTTGATGCAGGAGTTTAAAATACAGGAAATAGACCAAATAGCAGGCCACATCCCGCCAGATTACATGGCAGGCCGTGGTGTACTCTATCAGTGTACGTTTCTACGCAAGGAAGCGACCCGGCAGAGCACGTTCTGTCCTGTTTTGCCGCTCTGGGTGCATGGATCGCTCGGCGGGCATATATACAGCGCTCGGCCCCGTCGTGGACACGTCTGGCCTGCCGTTGGGGAAACGGGGCGCAGGGGGGATGAATAAAGAGAAGAGGAAGAGGAAGAAGAGGAAGAGCAGGAATTCATCCGTCTCGTCCGAGTCGTTCTTGGTCGTCGCGTACGAGGTCGTAGGCCGGGCGGAACGTGGTTCCGTGGGGGTCGGTGGCGAGGGCCGGGTTGGGACGCGTGTTGGTTAGGCCGCCGAGGGAGGAGTAGCCGTGCTGGTAGAGGCTGCAGAAGGGGACGTTGAGGCATCGGATGAACTGTTGGGGGGAGAGGAGGTTAGCATGGTGATATGGGGGGGGGGGGCTGCGGGAGGAGGGAAAGGAAGAAGAAGACAGCAAAAAAAAAAAAAAAAAAAAAAAAAA
>SRPY01000669.1:0-18920 GCA_018360145.1 Claviceps africana
ATAAAAAAAAAAAAAAAAAAAAAAAAAAAAAAAAAAAAAAGCCCAACGACCGACCGAAAAGCGATGCTCGATACAGTCCGGGGCGAACAGCTCATATCCCCCCACTGCCACCTGCCACGGATCCAAACGATGGAGGCACCACCGCGCAACCATCGTCATCACATCATCTCACCCCGCCTGTCCCCGTCTTGCTCTTGACTCAAGCTTGGACGGCTCCTGGGTTTCGAACCCGTGCATGGATCCACCCGTGTTTCTTTGTCGCAGAAAACCCCCCGGCGGCCTCGTGGGGCGGCCCCACCTGGTGGGCCAATGGCTGATAAAAGGAACGCAGGGAAGGAAGGGGGCCCTTGAGACAAACAACAGGGGCAAGGGCGGGGTGCCGCCCCCTGTTTTAATCCGTGAGTGTGGAATGCACTCGTGGCAGCTTGCCAGGTAGTTCCACGAGCAAAGCCTTGCGTCTTTTTTTTTTTTTTTTTTTTTTTTTTTTGTTGGCGCCTCCTCCTCTCCGATTCGCACCATGCTTCCGCGTCCGACGGCGCGTGTCACGGCTGACGAAAAAGGCCTCGTCACATCCATGCCTCGGATCCAACGGACAAAATCCGTAAATGACAAAACATAATAAAAGAAAAAAGTACCTCCATAGAAAAGAAAAGAAAAACATAGATAGAAATCGTATGAAGAATGCCCTCCCCCAAAAAAGGGGGTTTCAAAGCATGGAAAATCTGCCTCGTTTTCACTCCCTGAACGCACGATACGCGTTTTTTTTTTTTACCTCGCTTCTTTTGTTTGCGTCAAATAATGCACCATTTGATCTACCAACTGCGGTGCTTCGTCGTGGGACAACCGTTGTGTGGAGCCAAAGACTCCGATATCTAAGCTCTTTCCGTCGACGGAAACTTCTACATCGATGGATGCCTAGTCCACCAACGAATGGCGTTAGTATTTCACAGACGAAGAGGAGAGAACATGAAGAGGAAAAAGAGAGAGAGAGAGAGAGTGTGTGTGTGTGTGGAAGAGGGTCGTTGGGCCAAAACAGGGGTTCTCCCTACAAGATATGCGTGTTTGACCACATTGTTCTGCAGCCACGGCTGATGCAGCGCTTCGGCAGACTCCAGGCGATCCAGAGGCTGATCCTGGTCCGCTCTGGGACGTGGAGCGCGTCCTCCTATCCCGGAAAAGGCATCCGTCTTGCCATCGGGGAGAGACAGGAAATTGATAAACACGTCGACCTTTCTCCCTGTCCACTTGTAGATTTCCCAAAGACTAACTTGTGCCCTCGTGTCGATTTGTAAGAGCTGAAGATCTCTGTGAATCGCCATGGCCATGGCCCCGAGATCACCGTCTTCGGCCACTGTCACTTGGACAGGGACCACGTTGAGTGTGGGGAATGTTGCATGCAGATGTTCGGAGTGCGATGTTCGATTGGCGAGATATACGCCAAACATGACCGTGCGTGGACACGTCTCGGGAGTCTTTCGACGGTGGTATAGACTCTGTGCGAGGGCCGCGAAGACGAGAGACTGGAGGCCGATGCCAAGAGAAGATGCGCGCCGTTGCAAGTCTTTGGTGTCGTCCAGAGCCTGCTTCAAAAGGTAGGACACGCGCTCCGCTGTTTGTGGTGTCGATGCCGGCTGCGTGTCGTCTTGAGTCAAGGAGCAAGTCTGGCGACCATGCAGATAGTCCAGCCAAAACTGTTTCCTAGATTCGGTTTGCACCTCAAGCGTCGGAAGAACCGAAAATTGCTTCCAATGCCAAAGGTCAACGTCGACTTTCGGTTCGTCTGGGGCTTCCGTTTGCCTAAGCAAGTCACCGTAAAGTCGCATGATTGCCGGCAGGCTGAAACCGTCATAAAGCGCATGCTGGATCGAAAGATGAAGCAGCCATGATTGCTGACATGGGCTCTCATCGATCTGAAGACGGAAAAGTGGACGGTGAGCCCTGACGGCCGATGGCGAACCTGCCTTGACGACAACTTGTATCCAGGGCACATCGCGAGCTCCTGTGGGCAACAGATGAGTTCGCAGCATCGGAACAGACTCGACCAATCCCTTCCATGCCGCGAGAAGCTGATGTTGAGTGTATTCTCGGGATATCTCGTAGCAAAATTGAGGGAAAAACACGGATCCACCAGAGTTCTGCCAAGCACTGAGCATATATACTTGCATGGCTGTCGCGGGCAGCGTTGCTTCAACATCCTCCGAGCTGATGTCAAGTTGACCCAGAAGCTCCTCGAGAAGAGAAATGGATAATGGAAGTTTCCAATCCTTCAACTCGGAAAATTCCGGCGCCTCGGAGCCCCCATTCCGCTCGATGCTCGATGCCATGTCGCCAATGCTGCTTGCCAGCAAGAGTTTCCGGGGTGTGAGATAGACATCTTCCTTCCTAAGCAGCAACGAGACTTTAATCGCCGAGATGGAGTCCAGGCCAAGATGATAGAGTGTCGCGGTGGGAAGAATGGCCTCGACAGGAACAGCCGAGACTTGGGACAATACAGCACGAATGCGACTCGACGTTTCATCCCAAGCAAAAGCCGTGTGCTGGTCGCTGGGCTGCGTCATGACGTCGACGCCACCGTTCACGACGGCGGGCGAGAAATCAAGCGGCATTGTTCTTGGCAGCCCGCAAATAGATACCGAGCCATCTTCGAAGGAAAGAATATCTGCTTCCGGCGAGGCGACGAAGAATTGCACTACTTTGCTCACCTTCCTCAGTATGTCCTCGGTGTCGTTTTCGGTGAAAAATTCCTCTTTACAAGCAATTCGCCATGTCAGCGTCTCGCCGACAGCCTCTGCCTCAAGGCAAATTGGATACTCCACGGCAGAGACTCCACGGATGGATTTCCACATGGAATCAGAAGCAACGCCGTCCCGAGGCTTTTGCAGTATGAACAGCGAGTTGAAAAGCGGCCTGCCTCCAAATTTCGCGGCGGCTTGCGCCTCGCGAAGAGGAACTCCTTGATGGGCTCTGATATCCACCAAGCACGATTCAACGTATTCGAGGAAGGATGCCACAGTGCCATGGAGGATAGACCGAACAGCGACGGTCTTCATGGTTGGAAACATCAACTTGTCTGCATCATCAAAGTCTCTCCCAGAGAGAACAGCCCCAAAGACTGTGTCCAATGATTTGGATAGGAAGCCCAAGACCGCCGCCCAGCAGGCTGTGCAAAACGACTGTAGGCTGAGCGTGTTCCGCCTGCAGAAGCTAGTTATCGTGGACATACTTTGAGAGTCAACACGCTCCTTTCTATACACAACCCCCGGAGGCTGGCTTCCAGACCATGTTTGTCTTTGTCTGAAGATGGTCGGACGGGCATTGGATAGATATGTCTTCCAGAATCCATCACTGTCGCCTGACATATAGAGCACGGGTTGTGTGGTCAGAATCCGCTGATATTCCCGGGCTTGTAAATTCCCCTGATACGCCGCTTTAAGATCGTCATATAAAAGGGCCAACGAAAATCCATCATACAACGCGTGCGCCATCGATACCACCATGTAATTCTTGCTTGGCCCTGAAACCAGCGCGACTTGGAAAAGGTCTCCAAGCCCCCGACCACATAGTGCTCTTTCTCTGGCGTCGGAGATTATGCCTTGAAGTCTCGCGCTATCGGAAATCTGCATCATTTTGAGACTTGATACGTTTTCCTTGAACACGATCTGGCAATAAGCCGCTTTGATCTGACCGTCGTCGACTTCCAGGAAGCCGGTTCGCAAGATTGGCGACGATGCAATGACCCTCGACCAAGCATCCTTCAGTCTGAGAATGTCGACGGCACTGTCAAGTTCCATCAGCTCACTATTGTAATACCACTCAAAGTCGGATTGAAGCATCGCGGCAATCATGGACTCTTGTAGGGCAGTCGGTGGTAGAACGAGCTCCGCTGTGTCTAGATCGACACCCTTCATCTGCAAATAAGGATAGAGACTTTTCTGAGACTCGCACAGGAAAGAATCAATGGATGCGGCAGATGAGTTGTCAAGCGGCAAGGCCATGGCTGCAGACGATATGGCAGAAATCGTCTGCAGTCGCGTGATATGCGAGGCAGACAGGCGTATGCCTCTTTTTACCAGTCTTGCCGAAATCTTTATTGCGTCGATGCTGTCGATACCAAGCTCGAGAATGGAAGTATCAGGTTTGATTTCCTCAGAAGGGATGTTGGCTAGTGTGCAAAGCTCCTCTCTGAGAACTAAAGCCGTAGGGTTCCAGTCGGGTTGTGTCGACGACATACGCTCCATGCTCGATGCCCTGCCGTCGCCTTTTTCTGTGGGTTTTCCAGATGGGCCCTTCACCAAAATCGTATCCGGCTTCACTATCGACACGATATGGACGAAATGATTGAGCATGTGTTCCAACGTGTCAGGATCGGCCAGCCCGTCGCGAGCAATTAGATGTAGTTGCAAGCTTCCGTCCGCGATCCGAGTCGCTTCGAATGCAAGTGGATAATTCACACTGCTTGATCTCCCATCAATGAAGGTCCAAGGTCTCGATATGTTCTCGGATGCCGAATCTTCTTGTTGAAAAGCGAACAAGCTATCGAATAAAGCTCGGCCCTTTGAGCACCACTTCTGGATGTCCGTGAGCGGTACATGTTGAAACGGCAGCGTGTCAGCGTTGAATTGGTGACAGTGCTGAACCAGTTTCCTCCAATTCATGTCATCCAACTTCCCGCTGAAGAAAGGAAGCGTGTTGAACAGAGGTCCGATGGTGTTTTCGATATGTGGCAGGTCGATGGCTCTTCCAGAAACGACAACACCCAGTGTTGGCGGCTCGGCTACGTAGCTTTGCAAAACTACTGTCCATGCTGAGAGAACAATGGCTTGGAGTGTTACGTTCTCTTCCTTTCTCAAGTCCTCAAGCATCCCGACTGGAACCTCCCTGGACGAGAAAACAACCTGCCCCAGGTCTTCCTGATGGGATTTGATTCTCGGAAGAGGGCTAGCCCTCCAATCTCTCAAGTTCTCTTCCCAGAAAGACCGACAGAATCCAAAGTTCTGCAGCGGACCACGACAGAGCGCATCAACGAAACTCGGACCACAAGTTGGGGATTCTGTTCCGTAAATACGAGCTGCGTAGTCCTGCATAAGCCGAATACTGCTCCCATCATAGAGTCCGTGAAAGATATGAAGCCTGAGTTCCTGCCATCCAGGACCCGTCACGTGAACGAACTGAAGCGGTGACAGGATATTTGTCGTCGTATTGTCAGCCACCCAGCGAGAAAATTCGAGGTCGAATAACGGATTAATGTCATTCTTCTGAGCAACGGACTTTTGAATCCAATAGTTTTTAGCTTTTCTCGTTGCAACCTGAAAGTATCCGTCGGTCGTTTTCACGAACACTGTCCTCAAAATCGGGAGGCTTTGAATGGTCTTCTTCCAAGCTTCACGCACCGCCGACATCGGTGCGTCTTTCGAAACTTGTATATCGAACCAATTAAAGTATGGACGCGAAACCTCGTCCGAGAGAGCTGCTGATATCATTCCTTCTTGCAGAGACGAGCAAGGAGCAATGTAATCAATATCATCTGACCCAGCACCCAGTACCTGGCAGATGGTCCCCTGGTGCTTGTGCCTCCATGCTTGCATTCGTTGATGGATTGCTCTCGCGTCGTGTTTTGGCTTCACACTTTTCTTGTCATTGGTTGCTGTCCGCACGAGGTCACTGATAACAGGATGACGAATGATCAAGGCTGGCGTCGCCCCCGCGAGGCCGTTCTCCCTCAAAACCGTCGCCAGTTGCAGTGCGGAAACGGAATCGACCCCAAGATCAAACACGCTGGTAGTTTCTGAGATTTGGTCCTTGGATACAGCTGAAAACGCGGCCAGCGCTTCAATGACACGATCCAAGACGTGGCTATCAACCGGTTTGTTCAATGTCGAACTGCTTCGGCCGGTATACTTCATAAGGCTTTGCTGGTCCAAGTCCATGAACAAAGACTTGAGTCGTTTAGCGTCGACCTTATTGTTGGATGACAACGGCATATGTTTCAACACAATAAAGTATGTCGGGACCATATAGCCAGGCAGGTTTTCCACGCATGAAGCTCGAGCCTTAATCGCCAGGTCATCTCCACAATCGGCAATGCGAAGACTCATTTCCACATTCTCGCTGACTTCTGCAAGGAAAGTTACAAGAGTGTCCTTTTCATTGTGATTTATAACGAGGGTCGCCGCAGCTCGAATTCCCGGGGTCTTGCTGCAGATTACGTGGTTGACCTCGCCTATTTCTAAGCGTTGTCCACGAAGCTTTACCTGATCGTCCGCTCGGCCAAGGAAGTCGAAACACCCGTCGGAGAGTACTCTCACCAGATCTCCTGTGCGATATATCCTTTCTCCAGAGAATTCAGAAAGTACGGGGAACCTTTCAGTCGTGAGCTCGGGGCGGTGCAGATATCCTTTTCCAACAAGTTTGCCGGACACGCAGAGCTCGCCTACGCCACCTCGTAAAACAGGAATCGTGGTGCCACTGTGAAACACATAGGAGCCTACATTAGGAAATTGTTTCCCGATGTTGCTTGGGCGACCATTCAACGGAACTCGCTGGTACATTGTGACTCCAATAGTTGCCTCGGTAGGTCCATAGGCGTTGTATATCACCCCTTTTGGTCCCCAGACGTCCAGAATTTCTTGGTTGAGCTGTTCTCCCCCAGTAATAAACACGCCCTTGCACAAGCTTGGAATCTCGTCTGGATGAGTCAGTCGGGCCAGACTTGGTGTCAAGTCTATGTGAGTGATCGCGAGTTTGTTGATAGAACCAACCAGGTCGTCAAGGATTAACTCTTTCGGGGCCGCGACTACTGTAATGCCCACCGACCAACTCCAGTACTGTTCCAGAACAGATACATCAAAGTGAAACCCGGCAAATTGCAACCAGCGGGAGTCTTGCTGCCAGTGTCCTCGAAACAACTCCTGAAATGCCATGAGGGCCTGGACAGTGTTCTCGTGTGTGATTTCGCATCCCTTGGGAGTACCGGTTGTTCCCGAGGTATACAAGCAATAACAAGTGTTTTGGGGCGAAAGTGGTTTACCATGAACCAGACGGCTCATCGGGTACGGCGCCAACGTTTTCTCGCTGATCTTCACCATGGCAATATCGAGACCGCACCCAATGTCAAAAGACCCGTCGGTCAAGAGACAGGTCGCCTTGGAGTCCTGAAGAATGAACTCCTTTCTTGCGCTCGGGGCACTTGGATCAAGAGCAATAAACGAACATCCCGCTTTCAATATCCCCAGGAGACAAAAATACGCCTCCGGGCATTTGGGAAAATGAACGGCCACGATATCTCCGGAGACAACTGTCCCTGACAACAAATGCGCAACTTGGTTGCCAATCTCGTCCAAGCGTCTGTATGTCCAAGTTCTTGTGCTGCCAAGCTCGCCATTGAACGATTCAACGAATTCTAGAGCCGGACGATTTGGTTGCGATTTTGCCCTCTGCTCCACAAACTCATGCACAAGTGTTACTGGAGCCATTAAGGAAGGAAACTTGGCTGGAGAAATTGAGAAAATCCCTGGGTTGGTCTTGTAAACCTCGTGTCCTTTTCCATCCGGTGCCCCAACAAGATGTACCAACGTGGCGTTGAACTGACGAAGAATAAGCTCCGCTTGTTCAACGGGAACGACATCATTGCGAGTCGTTAAACAAAGACATAGCTCGCCATTTCCAGTCGGTACAACTTCTAGAGATAGTGTATATTCCACTGATGAATCATCTGCCACTAGTTCCCAGTATGTGTCTGAGGGACATGAGTTTGTGTTCTGGTAAACTAGGACGGTGTCAAACACTGGTCTACCAGCATGACCTAGCCATTTTTGGATGTTTGCCAAGGATGCGAACTGATGCTTATGTAGCTTGGAGTTATAATCCATCATGTTCTCCAGTTCTTCCTTGTTTGAAGGCGTCGTTTCCGCTATAATAGGCACTATGGTTAGACACGGCAACGGAGCCTCTGCAGTCTCATCCGTGTTTCGTCCCGCCAACACGACGCCAAAGACAACAGAGCTTTCTCCCACGTATGAAGCCAATAACCGGGCCCAAGTTGCTTGGAGGACAGCCTGTATGGAAACTCCAAGCATCTTCGTCGCCGCTTGCATTTCGACCATGGAAATTGACAGCTTGTCTCGGCATATCACTGTTCTCCAATTCTCTTCACGAAGGGGATTCATGATAGGAAATTTGTTTACAACAATCTTCGCGCCCTGGCTCTCCCAGAACTTTTTTGTTTCGAGCTCTTTACTTCGCGTTCGTAGAAGCAACTGCGTCAATGCAGCCTCGATCGAAGAAAATCTGCAATCGTCGCCATTCAGAATTCGAGACAAACCATGGATTAGACCATGGAGAGATTGTGCGTCATACAAGGCATGGTGAATTGCGATGTTCATCGTCCGTGCCCTTCCGGTCTCTACCAGCGCCACTCTCCAGAGAAGATGTCCTGGATTTTCTCTCATAACCAGCCTCGACTCCTTTCTCCAGTGAGAAATTTCAAAGTCTTTACAGCATGATGCCTGAAATTTTGTCACAGGAAATCTGCATGCATTCTTTTTCCACCTGACCATGCTAAATGAGCTTTCGGGTTGTGGCGTGGACACGAAGCCTGTGCGTAGCATCGGGTGGCATTGCTGGAGACGAATCCAGGCTTCTTCCAGGCTTCTCAGACTTACATCGTCTCGGACCTTGTAAGTCAAAAAGTTCAGGTAATAACCCTCAGCTGAATGGAGGAAAGCTGACATCATAGCGTCCTGCAGGCTGGTGCATGGCAATATGGTTTCAATGTCTGCAATCGACAGCGCGTTCCCGGTAATGTGTGGAATTGCCGCCTGGTGATAGCTCGTGAAATCAAAACCAAGATTGTCCCGAGGAATGCTTTTGCTATTTTGGACGATACGAGCCGCCAGACTCTCACAACTGGCGCATTCAACCACATCCGAGGATGAGACCGATAAATTCTGTGCTCGCAGCAATGATGCAATTTGTACCGCATTAATGCTATCAAGGCCCAGTTGAAATATTGTAGTCTGACGATTGAACACGTGTTCAGAGGTGCCTGAGATGCTTGCAATTGTCTCGCGAATCTTCTTCTCCAGCTCGGTCCATTCTGCACCTTCTTTGATTAGGGATGTAGAATCGTTTCTTCTTTCTCTTCGGATAGCTAGCGTACCCAACCTTTGGGAATAAGACGCCGGCAGGGAAGACCGCGTTGTGACTGCGTCGTAGGGACTCAATACCATTGCCCGCAAATTCAGTTTGAATATATCGGAAATAGCAGAAGCGAGGTCGTTTGTAATCATGTCCATATCGTAATGCAAGTTCATGAAAACCGAGTTAAGACTGGGGCATGGGATGACTTCACAGACTATTGGAACATCCATATCTCCTACGTCTTCCTCGAGCGTCCAGACACTCTTGTCCATATCTTGGAGTGGCTGTTGCAGGATAAAGAGTGTATCGAAGAGACCTTGACGTTGAGTTCCCGCAACCTTTTGTACCAGCTTCAAAGGTGAAAACTGGTAAGGCAACAGCAGGGAGTTCAGATGCTGAAATGCTTTGACAAGATCCATGTTTTGCGCGGTCCTCGAGACGTCCATGCGCAACGGAATGGTATTGAAACACGGAGCGATTAATCTGTCGATACCTTCAATGGCAATTGTCCGGCCACTGACGACATTTCCGAATGAAACGTCGGACTTCCCGAAAATAGAAGACAGGACGATGGCCCAGGATGCTTGGCATAGTGATAAGAATGACACGCCAAACGATCTGGATTTCTGCTGGAGATCCTCAAGGCTCATATCAATGGAAACAGAGTGCAGGCATTGACTGAGGCAGAAACGAGTCGATCGGGCTAAACTGGGCGACGCCTCAAATTCATGGAATTGATCTTTCCAGAAAGATTCAACATCAGATGGCAGGCTTAGCGCCTCCTGTAAGAACGGCGCATACGGTGTAGCGGCCGGCAAGTCGAGTCCATGAGCCATGGACTCTATCTCTCTCCAAAGGTTCCCCATTGCTATACCGTCATACAGAGCATGGTGGCAAACAAAGGACAAAAAGTTTAATCCTTTGTACTTGATGATCGCCAATGAAACGGGTGGCGACAGTGAATCCAGAGGCTCCGGAAGGGTTCCGAGGTGTTCTCGTGATGCGTCTGCCAACGATGGTACAGTAACTTCAAATGTTTTCCATGGCAGAGACCATTCTCGTAAAACAACTTGAGCTATCGGATAAGATAAATTTCTTGTGGTTACAAAGCACGTCCTGAAAATGCCATGTCTTCTCGAGGCCTCCTCCCAGTGTGACTTCATTTCGTCTGGCGGAATGTGCAGTCGCAGAAGAGCCCTGTTGTAATAGCTCCTTTGGCTCTGTAGTAGCATTGCTTCTTGCAATGGAACACAAGGCCAGATGGACTCTATATCCAGGCCGTGTTTCTTGACTATATCTTTGACCTCCGTGCTCAGGCTCGTCGTCAATCTTTGTATCTTCTCTGTTGTGTCTCTGGTTGTCGCAAAGTTCTCGCCATTTAGAGCTTGTCCTAATAGCGCCACTGAAGGATTTCGGAGAATGGAAGATATTGAAATCTGGCGACCAAATCGAGAGCTCAATAACTTAGAGAAACCAATTGCCGTAATGGAATCAATACCAAGGGCAGGGAAAGGAGTCCATCTTGCTATGGCGCTTCGGGGAATGTTATACAACTCAGTGACGGCTTCCGCAATAACATTCTCATTGTCCGTCCATTCATTGTTCTCTTCAAGCCTTGTTGATTCTTGGCATATAGTCTCAAGATATTCTTTTTGTAGATCCGAAAAGTACCGCTGCAGGGCGTGCCCGTCCACTTTGCCGCTTGGTTTCCATGGCATTTGAGAAATAGGTATGAGATATGTAGGGATCATGTAATAAGGTAATCGAGCCTTCAACGCTGCCATCAACCTGTGATGTAAATCTTGGGTCACTGACGTGGCTCGTTCACTTTTTTCCAACCCCCTCGACGTGTAAAACGTGGTCAGCTGGGTTGATTGGTTCCAACTGCTACAGGTTAATATGGTCGCAGCGGTATCGACCAGTGTAGTATTGGTCAAAACCCCGTTTATCTCGCTCGCCTCGATACGCTGTCCACGGAGTTTGAGCTGATCATCTAGTCGTCCAAGGTACATCAACGAGCCGTCTGGAAGCATTCGTCCGGCATCTCCTGAGCGATAGATTCTGCCGAATGAAGGGTGGTCTATGAACTTTTGAGCCGTCGAGACGTCATCGTTCAGGTAACCTCGAGCAACCTGACTGCCTCCGAAGCATAACTCCCCTACCCAACCAAAGGGTACAACATTCAGCGTGGTAGGGCGCAGGACAACGACGGATGTGTTCGGCAACGCCCAGCCCAAATGCTCGACGTTATCCCCCTGCGACATCTTCTTCAAAGCACAAATGTTTGTTGCCTCGGTAGGACCGTAGCCTTGAAACAAGCGCGAGTTCCATTTCTGAAGAATTGAAGGGGTCAGTAGTTCACCAGCGGCAACGAGAAACTCAACATGAGGCACGTTTTTGGGGTCTACAAGAGATGCAACAGTGGGAGTCAGACTCAGATGCGTAATGCCGAGCTCTCTGATTGCGTGTTCTAGATCGCCGAAAAGAGTGTCATGGTCGGCGACGCAAAGACTCATTCCAGCATACCATGAGTACAGTATCTCGAACACAGAAACATCAAAAGTATGAGAGCAGGCTTGCAGTAATCGAGGCCGAGCAGAGAATTTCGGATATACTGTGCTCAGGTACACAATGTTGCTCGCGAGATTGCGATGCGTCACAGCAACGCCTTTCGGGACTCCCGTCGTCCCCGACGTAAATATCACGTATGCAAGCCTATCAGCGTCGGGAGGGATAGTCAGTTGGTGCGCCGTTGATGCGGATGAAGGAGCGTCGTTGATGTTCAAGACGGTGACCATGTCTTCTAGGTCCTGAAATTTAACAACAGCGTCATCGACAAGACAGCATCTGGCTCGAGATTGTCGCAAAATATCTCTCACGCGAAAAGCTGGAGTGTTTGGTAAGATCGGCAAATAAGCACATCCTGCCTTGAGAGTTCCTAATATCGTGGTGTATAATGCCGTGGACTTTTCCATAATTATAGCAATAATATCTCCGACTTCTGCTCCATTTTCATGAAGGAAATGAGCTGTCTTGTTCGCCGCCCGAGAGAGCGCTGCGTAAGTCATCGTCCTAACTTGAAAATGATTGCCTCCAACAGCCGATACGACACGCAACGCTTCAGCATCAGGATGCCGCTCTACTGATTCATTGAATAGAGCAACTACATCAGCGGGCTCTTGATCAAGGTCGCGTTTGGCTCTATATGCTGACATCGCGCAGTTTTCAAGAGTGCCGGTTGATGCAAGAGATGCGGTTGGTGCATTTAGTATTCTCGTGCTGAGACATGCGATCTGCTGAGACAAGTGATTTGCAAAGCTTTCGCTCACAAAGGTTGCATGATATGTGATCTGTAGAGAAAATCCGGTCTCTCTAGGCTCGACCTCGACCAACAATTTTGTCTCAAGTCTGTCGATGTGTTCGATTTGCCGCAGAATTGCATCCTTGTCTTGTGAAGGATATATCGACTGTTGGTACACAAACAAAACATCATACAAGGGCTCGCCGGGTCTGAGACCTGCTACCTTGCCAATTTCAGGAAGCGTGAGATCATAATGCTCCATCGTCAAGCGGTTACTCGTATGAATGTTCCTCAGAACATCAATATTCGCTGACATTTTGTCCAAGTCAACTCTCAGAGGCATAGATGCAATACAGGGACCAATTATGCCCTCTATGCCATCTACCGGAATAGTACGACCCGAAAGAACGGAGCCTACCAGAACATCAGATTGACCTGTAACACCTTGCCATGCCATTACCAGCGCAGCTTGGAAGAGCACTTGAGAGCCTATTTCATATTTCTGCGAAAATTCTCCAACAGAGGATGGATCTAAGTCCAGAATTGTGCAACAAGTCCTGATCTCGTCTGGTCCGGGTCGACTGAGGAGCTTTGGAAAAGGCGTTTTATTCCACCCCAGTAACGTCTCACTCCAAAATGCCCTTGACTCATTTTTTGAAGTACTCATGTTACGAGTTAGAAAACGGACAACTTGCTTGAATTGGCGACGTCGAGGAGGGAATTTCTGCATCACAAGCTGGGAAACATCAGAGAGAAGCATGTCCATCGACCACCCGTCGTAAATGGCATGGTGCGCTTGTATAAGAATATCCACTTCCTCGTTTCCAACGTTTGGAATCAATTGAACGATAAAAGGATGTAGGAAATCGCCTGGACTGTTCATTTCGAAACCGCATTTAGGCTGTGCTAGAACAGCAACTTGACCGTCTCTTGGGCCTGAGAATACGACGGAAAGATGCTGTCCTTGTCGGTATACAAACCCAGTTCTCAGTGCCTCATTCCCCTGGATAACATTGTGAAAGGAATCAGCCAGAGTCTGTACTGGAATGTCCCGCGTGGTGCGCAGAAAAATCTCGTTGCAATAGAGCGCCGGGTTCCGCTTTGTCTCCGCCAACATGGCTGCTTGCAAAGGGGTACAGAACGTAGCATATTCTATGGGACCTTGCAGGCGGACTTTGTCGAGTTCCTCTGGTATCGGTGCTAATATTGCGTCCAATTGCCTTTGATCGAAGTCGGTGTCTTCCGAGGCGCGATCAGATATGAAACTCTCTTTCACCTGAGTGTATATGTCTTCCAACACTCGGGAATTCAACAGTTTTGCCACTGATATGATGAGCCCGTTTTCGCGAAAGGCGCCTACCAGTCTGATGGCCGAGAGAGAATCCAAACCAATAGTTTTTAGGACAGATTTTCCATTGACTTCAGTATTGAGAGTGTCTGAAACTATTTGTAAAATCTTTGTGGCCCGTGAATCTACTGTTTTATCGTGCGCACTTGAATCCGAATTTTCTTTGGCCCGGTCCTGGATGAAGGTTTCTTTCAGCGTCTTGGAGTCGACTTTCCCGCTTGGGAGCCGGGGAAATGCATCCATCAGGACGATTTCGTTAGGGACCATGTACTTTGGTAACCATGATTTGCAGCTTTCTTGGACGGCTGATTGATGGGTGTCGCAATCCACGGCGCAGAAGACGATTAAAGTAGAACCCACCACTGCGGCGTGAGCTCCGTGGCATCCAGGTGTTCGCAAGGCAGCATGCTCTACCTCGCCCAATTCGATCCGCTGGCCACGAAGCTTTATTTGGCCGTCCGAGATGCGACCAAGGCATTCTAGAGTGCCATCTTGATTCATGGTTACCCTGTCTCCGGTGCGATATACTCTCCCGAATGGGGAGTTGATGAAAGCCGAGGATGTCTGCTCGGGCCGATTGATATAACCCCTTGCAAGTTGATGACCACCCACAGCAAGTTCCCCGACTTCACCTTTGGGAAGAATGATGAATTCTTGACCGGCCTTGAAGGAGTTTGCCGGCTGAATTACAAAGCATGAAACCGTGTCGAGTGGTAGTCCAATATTTCCTGGCGAGGATGTCGACGGCAGACTTGCTTGCAAAGTACTGGATTTCATCTACGGTTAGTGTTTCGGTGGCCTAGGTCAGGGGCCAAGATCTTTGCGTCATATCTCACCAGTGTATTGTGGCTTCAGTCGGGCCATACATAGCCCACAACAAACTCTCGCATTCGACGCTACCACCGAATTCCCGAATAACGGGCGCTTTTAGCATTTCTCCAATGGTCATCAACAGCCGCAACTTTGGGACGCTTTGTCGCATCTTCAAGAGACTTCCTGCGACCGTTGGTGTGAGTTCACAAGCGTCAACGTCCATGAGACGCATGACAGCCGGAAGGTCGTTTAGCATTTCCTCCCTTTTCGCGGTAATCAGGGTTACTCCTCGAAACAAGGGGAAGAACGTTTCGAAAACAAAGACGTCAAAAGTTGGAGCCGCAAACTGAAGAAACCTCGAGAATTCTGGGATATGCCTCTGATGGGCGAGAAGGGCCTGAGTTGCTGCTTTGTGAGAAATTCCGACTCCTTTTGGCGTACCCGTCGATCCAGAGGTGTACATGACATAGGCCAGGGAGTCTGGTGTAGGTGATGCGACTTGTTCATGGAAGATACCTGTTTCGGGTCTATCGTCGTCCACAATAACGACTTGAGCGGCGCAATCTGAAGGTATTTGGTTTGCAACCGGCCGCGTAACGAGCACGATCTTGGCTGAAACATCTTTGAGAATGAATCTCAGCCGCTCAGGAGGGGCATCAAGATGCATTGGGCAAAATGCAGCACCGGACTTTAGTACGGCAAGAAGAGAGATGTAAAGATGAGGGCACTGCGGCATCAAAATAGGGACAACAACATCCGCGTCCCGGTCTATTCCCATTTCATCGTGTAAAGAGTTGATGATCCGCGCAAGCTTCCCCGACGCATCATGGAGATATCTATATGAGTACGAAGTCCGTTTATTTCCAATGAGATACTCTATTGCTGTTGCATCGGCGGACGGCGCAATAAGATGATGCAGCAACTGTGGTCCGGCTAGTTGTTGAGGTTCGGGATTGTATATCGACAGGCCTTCACGATCCATTGTATAACCGTCGTTCTGAAGGGTCAGGTGTAAAGAAGATCAAATGCACAAGTGCTTTGGGTTAATGTGAGCCCAAGTTTTAGCCGCAGGTGTTTTGGCTTTTCAGGCATACGGTGCAGAGAAACGCCACTGGTTGATAGGTTTTCAGCATGAAGTCGCAAAGCAAAAATTTCGGTCCTGGCCGGCGAGCATCGGGTTCTCGTTCGAAGCCATTATGTGTTGACCGCTGCATGCTCCTCTTCATCGCCCACAAAAAAGATTTTTTTTTTTTAAAAAAAAAAAAAAACAAACAACCGCGACACCCCCCAGGATTCCTGCCAGCTTGGGATCACCGGATCAAAATCAGATGGTGCCATTTTTGGAGAATAGAACTTGGAATGCGTGAAAGCGGATAGTCAACGATGAGAGCCCAGTCGGTACAGCCAATGAGAAGCATGATTATTCGTCAAGCAAGACAATGCTGTTGTCCTAGATGGGGCCAAGGGTTGCGGTGGTTGAAGCCATCGTTTGAGGCGAATTTGGCTGCAGCCTGTAAGAAGAAGCCAATTAATCAGCAGGGCTCCAAGCGGGATGCACGAAACATGACGACGACGACTTCGGGCGGTTCCACCTGATGTTACACTTGCAGATACCAATGATGTACAATACATATGTATGCACATACATACATGTGTAGGGCCCGCGCAGTCCATGAGCGCTGTTGTGAGTCTGGGCGGTCCTGGACTGTTGGCCGTTGATCAGATGGCTGCAAGTGGGAGGAGGAGGGTGGATGCAAGGAAACAGTCATGGGAAAGTGGCGCCTGCGCAGGTCTGGTTTGCGGTGGCCACGACAAGCCACGCCCGAGGCACGCCAAGCCACGCCAAGCCACGCCAAGCCACGCCAAGCTGTCGTTGTTGTCGTTGTCGTTGTCGAAATCACCAGTCATCCTGGATTCTTTTTCAAGCTTGGCAAGTGAATGAATGCATGTGTCTTTTGTCATTCACATTCATGCAGCCAGACGGTCTGGCAGGTTGCATCCGATCCGACGAACGACGGCCGACGACCGACGACCGACGACCGAGCAGGTCTCGCCCGATGATTTCATGTTGCCTGCCAGCGTGCCTTGCCAGGCACCGCCGGGCGCCACCAGCGAGTGGCTCCTGCTGCCTGCACCACCACATGCAAGCTGCCCGATGTGGCCGAAATCGCTCCGTGTCCCGTTGGGTAGCTCAGAGGCCAGGGGGATCAATGCCAATGGCTTGCACACGTCAATCCGCGTGGCGGTCTGGTTCATTTGCAACGAGCGTCTACGGTCCACGGTCCACGGTCCATTGTGCAGGACCGCTGCTCGAGTTGCTTTGCGAGGCCGGCCCCGATTAGACATTGTTAAAGACAAAGTTTTGTCTGCAGTAGAAAGTGCTTACAAACTTAGTCTGCGGACTACGGACAAAGAACAAGAGGTCTTGCAAAAGAGGTCTTGCAGACAAGCAGCAAAAAGAGGTCTCATAAGCAGCAGAAAAGAGGTCTCGCAAGAGCAAAAAAGAGGTTAAAGGCCAAAAATCAAACAAACACTGGATACAAGGGTCCCTAGACAGTACAAAGTCGGCGCCCCATAGTTCTCCACATACAACTTGTACCCGACTTTGTCGCTGACAAAGTTTGTCACGGTTCGTGGATCACACCCTTGATTCGAGAGAAACTCGACTTGTCTTTGCGCACTCAGCAAAGGAGAGCCAGGAGCGCGAATCCGCGGGTTTTTTTTTTTTGTTTTTATTTAGATATTGTTTTCGTCAGATGGCACGGTGCCGCATGCACCTCGTTTGGCTTTCGTGCGACGACGTCAACAGTGACTAATGCGCACGTGCCGGTGAGGTCGACCGCTAGCCAGTCAGAAACTCATTGCACGCCTTTATTTGAGACGAAGCTACTCTTGACTCGACAGACGAAGGACACACCTGGTTGTGCGGACCATCATGGAGGGTGTAGCAACTGGGTATCCTATTGCAAATTCCCCGACGGACGCAACGTGAGAGCCTGCAGAAAGGAGGGAAAGAAAGTTAAGTCGTGTCGCACGTAGACGAACTCGCACTCGCACACGCACACGCACACGCACACGCACAGACACACGCACAGACACACAAAAAAAAAAGACAGGCCCCGGTTGATTGGTAAAGCCAAGTCCTAGTGCTTCTAGTAGGTGTGTAGGAGTCCAAATCTTATCAGATCCTTTTTTTATCTGATGATCAGATAATTCCCTCAGCTCCACTCCCGTGAACCCAGTCCGAAGCGGTAGGCGTTTGGCGCAAAGCATCATGCCTGCAATTGAAAATTTATTGCAAGGGTCGCACGAACGACTCTGCCCCACTGGAAAAGAGCAGGGAGGGGGAAAAAACACATCAGTCTCAGCGCACTTTTGTTTGGCGCTCCTGGCCAGTCCTGGAGCAAAAGAACATTCCGCGGCTTGTTTTAATGTGTGATCTCGGGCTGCGCGGTACAGCCTGCCCATCCAAAATGACTTCAGATTCTGACATGTCGTTCTTTACTGTGTTTGCTCAGAGCTGGCAAAGGGGCAAGCCGGGGGTCTGCCTCCCCTGGAAAGCTCAGAGGGTCTCTTCTGGTGATGAGGGCTGCCATATGTCGTGATTACAACATTGCAGTATGTGGGTGGCGCCATATGCCTTGCCGGGTCCAGGAAGCAAGGTTTATCATTCATTGCATTCCATCTTATCAGATCAAGTCAATATCCGAACATTGGTCCGGGCTCTGGCAACAGCAAGGTTTGTTGCGCTACGGTCACGCAAAAGTGGAAAGCGGTTCCTGTATCGCCCCGTTGTGGCGTTGTACAGAGGCAACGAAGACAGGGATATCACGAACCGGCGCGACATTGCGGTGCAAGCACTTGTTTCATTTTCATTTCTTTTTCTTTTTCTTTTTCTTTTTCTTTATCTTTCAATATTCCAGGAGCCTTTCGTCTTAAAGAAGCTTTCGGCAACCATGGTAACTCGGGTCAGAAGCCTCGTCCTAGCGATAGGTGACCAGACGGAGAAGCACACCAATGTCGGGGACAGAGGCATGTGAGTGGCAAGACAATGCAGCCATTTACAAGACAGGCAGTTGACGCATACGATGAAGGTGCTTTCTGATACGTGTAAGTCTTTTTTGTTCCTGGATCCAGACCATGGGGCCATGTGTTGCGGAAGGAAGAGGAAGAGGAAAACAGAGAGAGGGGTTTTTTTTTGTCTTTGTTTTTCTTTGTTTTTCTTTTCTTTTCTTTTCTTTTCTTTTCTTTTCTTTTCTTTTCTTTTCTTTTCTTTTCTTTTCTTTTCTTTTCTTTTCTTTTCTTTTCTTTTCTTTTCTT
>SRPY01000067.1:0-75970 GCA_018360145.1 Claviceps africana
TTTAAAAAGTTTTTAAAAAAATAAAATAATATAATATATAGTTTAATATAGTTATATATTAATATTAATATAAATACTAAGGTATAATATATTAATAGTTTAAAGTAATAAAAGTAAAGTAATAAAAAAGCTTATTTAAGCCTATATTAAAAATTAAAAGGTACTATTATTTATTACTATTTCTTTTATAAAGTAAAAGTAAGTTAATAAGATAAAAAGTAATTAGTTTTAAAAAGCTACTTTATTAAATATTATATAAAGCTAAGTTAATTAAAGGTAATATAGATTTCCTTTAAATTTTAAATTAAGTTTATTTTAAACCTTAAAAGGTAAAAGTAATTATGTTTAAAGTATTAAAAAATAAAATAATAAATATCTTTATAATTACTTTAATAGTAATATATTAATAAGTTTATATTAAAGATATAATAAAAATAAAGAAAAAAGTTAAAGTTAATTTTTTAATATAAAGCTAAATTAAAGTTAATAATTTAAACTTAATAAAGTAATAATAAAGTTAAAGTATTTTTTTTTAAAGTAAAAGTTTAGATTTTATTTAGCTATAGTAAAGTATTAATTTAAGTATTAATAAATTACTAAGGTTTATTTTTAAAGCTATTACTCTTTTTAATTTAATTTTAATATTTTAAATATAAAGAATATAGTAAAGTTTAATAAAAGCTAAGTTAAAAGTAATATATAGTTAATATAAAGTTATTTTTTATATTAAATACTATATTAAAGATAAGTTATTATTAAAGTATAGGTTATTGAAATTTTATTAACTATTTTATTTACTTTAATTTTATTATAAAATTATTAAATATAGTAATTAAAATATAAATTTAAAAAAGGGATTACTACTTTAGTTTTAATTAAAAACTATAATATAGCTTTATAAATATTAATAATAATATAAAGATATTGAGTTTACTTTTTAATAAAGGCTTTAATAATACTTTTAGCTATATTTTTATATTTAATTAAAGTATAATATAAATTTATATTATAGCTAATAAAGCTTTAAATAACTTAAATATAAAGAAGTTTAAACTTATATAATAAATACTTTTAAATAAATATAAAGAATATAGTAAAGGTAAGTTATTACTATATTAATTTTAAAATAAACTTAAGTTAATAAGCTATTTATTAAAGTTTATAATAAATTTAAATATTAAAGAAATAAATTAATTATATTAGCTAAAGTATTATAGTTTTAAATTAAATAAATATTATTATTAACTATTTCTTTTTATTAAAGTAAATAAGTTTACTTTTTTATAAATAAAACTTTAAACTTAATTTATAAAACTATTTTTAATAAATTATTTAAATAGTTTTAAATTAAGTTTAAATCTCTTTTATTATATAGCTATATATTAAAATATTAATATTATTAAAAAAGCTAAGTATTAATATAAAGTTAATTCTTATAAGTTTAATATAAAGTAAAGTAATATAAAAAAAAAAGAGAATTAAAGATATAAAGAACCTTTAAAGGACCTTTATAGGTACTATATAAAGAGTTATTATTTAGCTATTAAATATAAAGTAAGCTTTATATAATATAATAAAGGCTTAAGTTTAATATATTATTTATATAAAGAGTTTAATAAAGATTATTATATAAGTAAGTTTTATATAATATATTATATTAAAGGTAGTTTAAATATTAAGCTAAAGAAGTAATATAATACTATTATAGTGCTATATTATATATATAGCTTTTATTAAAATAATAAAGGCTACCTTTATAAAATAATTAATATAGTTATTTATTTAAAGCTTTAAAAAAGCATTACCCTCTTTAGCTATATAAATAATTTATACTATTACTATTACTTTTAAAACCTTATTTATAATATTAAAAAAGGAGATTAATCTTTATATATTAATATACTTTCTTTCTTTAAATACCTTTTTTAATTTATAAAGAATTATAACTTTAGCTTTTTAAAATAAAGCTAAATAATACTTAATATAGTAATATATATTAAGTAAATTAAAAAGAATATTCATAAATAGTTTACTATAGGCTTTAAAGAACTTTATTAAAAGCTTATTAAATTTAGAGGCTTTTTAACTAATTAATTCCTTAATTATATTATATATCTTTAAAGCTATAAAGTAGTTTTCATTTAAAAATATAGTAAAGGTAAGTTAAAAGCTAAGGTTAATTAATATATTATTTATATAAGTAGTTAAGATAAAAAAGAATTTATTAAAAAATACCTTTACTTTATTATAATAAAAAATAGCTAAAGGTATATTATTATTACTATAGTAAAGAGCTAAAATTTAAAAAGTTTTAAATAATAAACTATTATAAAGTTAAGCTTATTATTTTAGCTTTTAAAGGTTACTTTTTTTAACTATTATATTTACTACTACATAATATTAAAAGCTATATTATTCCTTATAAATAACTTATTTTTAATTTAAAGCTATATTAATAATAGCTTATTAGCTTACTTTAATATAATAGTATTACTAAAGTCTTTAAATATATTTTATATTATAAATAGCTTTATAAACCTTAAAGGTTTACTATAGCTATACTTTAAAGGTATTATAAAGGCCTTTTAATATAAAAAAGGTAGTAATAATAATAAATTTAACTATAAACTATATAATAAAGAAGTTAATTTAATAAAAAATATTAAAGATAATTAATATAAAAAAGGGGTAAAAGTAATATATTACTTTTATAATAGTAAGTGTTTTATTTATTTAAAGTTATTTAAAGTAATATAAAGTTTATTTAATAATATTAATTATAGAACTATAATTATAGAAGGTAATATAAATAAGTTATAAAATATAGTTAAACTTAATAAAGTTTAATTCTTTTAAAAATTAAATTTAAAGGTTAATAAATAATTAAATATAATTAATAATATTATCTTTTTTATTTTATATTTATTATACCATTTTACCTTATAGTATAATAAGTTTAAATTATTACTAAGCTATAATTATTAAAAGTTTATTATTATTAAGTAATATATAGCTATATTAGTTTTAAAGAGAGTAATACTAATTAAAGTTATTAATAAAAATATAGTAATATTATAGTAATTTTATAAAAAAGTTATAAAAAGAAGTTATTTAGTTATAATAATAAATAAAAAAGTAAAGAAAGTAAATATTAATATTATAAAGGGTTATAATATATTAATTAATACTAAACTATATTATTTATAAGCTAAGGCTATATTAATAATAAATATAAATAGCTATTTTTTTATTTTAAGCTATAAATTAATAAAAACTTAACCTTAAATTTAAAGAGTCTTTATTAATACTATATAGTTCTTAAATTATTATTAAATTAATTTTAAATTAAAATTTAAAAGCTAGGTAAATAAGTTATATCCTTTTTTATATATTTTAATATATTACTTATAATAGTATATTTAATTAAAGAATAAAAAGGTTTTTTATAATAAAGGGGCTAATTTAATATTAAAGTAGTAGCTAAAAAAGGCTTTAATAATACTTTAAAGCTTTAATAAAGAGAGTATAAATATTATATTAAAGCTTAGGTATTAATTATAGCTACTTTAAAGGCACTTACTTTACTTTTAAAGTAAGGCTTTATTAAAAAAAGTATTATTAACTTATTTATATTAGCTATAGGTTTAAACCTTAGTTTAATTATTTATATTTATAAAGGTTAATATAAATAAAGTAATAAAGGTATTAAACTAGCTTAAGTATATAATATAGGCTTTTATTTAATAGTTATTAATAATTAAATAGTGTTTTAACTATATAAGGTAAATATTTATATAATTAATATATTACTTTTACTCTATATTTATAATAGCTAAATAATTAGTTTTAAAAATATATATAATAATAGTATAGTAGCTATAATATAAAGTTATAGTATAGTATATAATAATATAGTTAAATTTAAAGTATTAATAGTATTAATATAAATAAAGAGCTTTATTATATAGTTTAGCTTTAAATATTTTAATCTTATAAATAATCTCTTTATAGTATAGTTTATTAGCTATATTAATATCTTTAATTTTAAAAATAAAGAGAGCTTATATTATAATACTATAAAGTTTTTATATTATAACCTTAATAATACTACTACTATTAATAAAGGTAAAGTAGTAAAAAATATCTTTTTTAATAATTTAATATATATAATAAATAAGGAATCCTTTAATAATAATATTAAATATTTATAAGTTTAAAGTTATATTTAAGCTCAAGGTAATTTAAATTTATTTTATATTTTTAATATAAAGTTAAGTTATATCTTTAAAAATAATTACTATATTACTACTATAAAAACACTTTATAGCTACTATAGTGTCTGTATCTATAGCTTTATTAATAATATAAATAATATCTTTTAAGCTATATTATTTAACTACTTTATTAATTAAGTTACCTTTAATAATAATTTCTTTATAAATATAAAGTAATACTACTATAGAGATAGCTAAGTAAATAAGCTTATTAATTATTAAAATAGCGCTATTAGCTATAATTTTAGCCTATATTATAGCTAATATAAATTTAAGTTAAATAGCCTTTTTAATTGCCTTTTTAACTATTACTTTAAGGTTAATAGTTATAATTAATTCTTAAAGGTTAATAAATTATTTATATTAAGCCTATATTATTTCTATATTAATAATATATTAAGTAACCTTTTAAACTCTTTATAATAAAAAAGTTAGTATAAGCTTAGTAATTTTATTATATTTTTATTATAAATAAATTAGTATTTAGTTTTAAGCTATATTAGCTATAGTATTAATTTAGTTTCTTACTATAAACTTATTATAGTAAGTAAAGGGATTATAATAACTCTATAAAAGGCTATAGTTTTTTATATTAATATTTATTATTATTACACTACCTATTATATTTATACTTTAAGCTTAATACACTATTATAGAAAGGGGTAAATAAGTATAGTAAAACTTTTTATTTACTTTTTAAGTTAATTTAAGTTAATTCTATAGCGTTATTATAGTGTAGGCGAAATTGCAAAAGTTCTTTTTTTAAATACTTATTAATATAAAGTTTATATATAATTATAATATATAAATTAATTTTATTAACCTTAGTATAATATTCTATATAGTTTATAATATAGTAGTAAAAGGATAGATTTTTTATATATTATATTTAATATTAATTTAATAAATTATAATAGCTTATAATATAATAATCCCTTTATATTTTATAAAACTTTTATTAATTAAGTAAAAAAAACTTTAAAATAAATAAAAAACTAATATTTACTATTTTTACTTAAAGTATTATTAGATTTTTAATATCTTTATTTAATAAAGTTAAAAGAAACTTCTCTGTATTTATAATAATATAAATAAGCCTTTATATATTAAAATAAAATAATAGCTAAGGACCTTTAAAGCTATAAATTTAGTTAATGTTTTTTTTTATTCTTAATATTTCTTATAATAGTGTTGAAAATAACAGCTATTTTCAGGAGACCTCATCCACTATAAGGACTTTCAACAGGCCTTATAACGACCCTAACTCTGACCCCTATAGGGACCTTTATAGGGGGTCTTTAGGTTAAAAGCCGGCGGCGGTGCGCGCAACACACACATACGCGCGCGCGCGGCAAGCGTAAAAATGGATGTTCTAGCTAAGAGCTCGCAGCTACAAGCGCCCCACTTTTCTAGCCTTTTCGCCCTTAATTACGCGCTTTAACAGTTAATACACGCCTAATTAGGAAGCTAACGGACCGTTAGCCTTAGCAATTAATTTTTACAGTAATAAGGCATACTAGCTAAATTTTAATTAAAGACTTAGGCTATACTGCTTAGCAGCTATAAGGCCTTAGTTTATATAACCTATAGGCTACTTTAAAGGAGGAAATAGAAGGTCTTTAAAATTAAATTATATAAAGACTAAAGGTTATAGAAAGGAAATATAAAAAGTTTTATTATTACTAAAGTAAGGGGAATTTTTCTATATAAATTTCCTAATTTTTAGATTTTTAGGATTTTTTTATATATAGATTTTTACTAAGTAAAATTTTTAGTATATATATTAGTAGGTTAGTTATATAGTTATAAGTTTATTTTTTTATTTTCCTATATAAATAAATTTTATAGAAAATAAAAAGTAACTTATAAGCCTCTACTAACTATATAAATCCACTAATAAGCTTAATAAGTATATAAAGAAGAATACTTATCTTCTTATAGCTGCCTATAACTATATAGACTATTAATTAAACCTGCTATCTATAATATTAAATAAATTAGATAAAATCTAAGAAAATTTACTTATATTTTATAAGTTAGAATTTAGCGTATTTTACATACTAAAAAGCATATATTAAGCTTTTAATATAGAAATAAGGCCTATAGTAACCGCTATAGCGCTGTAGAGACCTTCTAATTACTAGCTTACTAAGCCTCACTACCTTAGTACTTTAAAGGGTAAAAGCCTCTATAAACCCCTTATTTTTAATAGGTTATAAGCTTAGAAGCACTTTTTAAGTACTAAAAAATTCACTAAATTTTATAAAATAAAGAGAAAATTCACTAGAAATTATCTAAATTTTCTATATTAAAGTACAGACTTAAAGAAAGACTTAAAAGCTATTATTCCTTTTATAAAAATAAAATAAATTCGCTAAAAAAAGTCTCCCCTTTTATAAAATAAGGAGAAATACAGTATAGAAGAAATTCTACTTCTATAAAAATAGAATCTATAAATTATAGAAATATTCCTACTTCTATAAAAAAAAAAGGAAAAGATATAGAAAACTCCTATTTTTATAAAAAGAGCATAGAGGTATTCCCCTCTATAAAAAGGAAATATTATAGAAGCTTTCCTTCTATAAAGGCCTTAGAAACATTCCTATTTTTAAAGGTTAAGACCTATAAATAAAAGCTTTTATAGGCATTTTTTCTATAAATTCCTACTTTATAAAGCTTTTCCTTCCTCTATAATTTAGCAGTTATAGACTCTATAAACTTAAGGCCTTAGGCTAAGAGCTAAGAGTAGGTTTAGGTTAATTCTGTAAACTAATAAATTACTGCCTAGAATAATAATATCTTTAATATTCTATAAAAATTAGAAGATTTAGCTATAACTATAGCTAATAACCTAGTAAATAAGCTAGTAAATACACTACTAAAAGATCCTAATTTTAGTGGGAGTGTAAGCTAAAAAAAGGCTTTTAATATATTAAATTCCTATAATAACTCTATTATTAAGGAATTTAATAAAAGGGTTTATAGCTTCCTAAAGGCTATAAAGCTAAAGGGACTGGAAAATTATAATTAATAGAAATAAGCCCTAGTAATTTAATTTAGGGCTTTAAGAATGCCTAATTTTCTAGATAATTCTAAGGGATTTTCTAGTAATTTAAGTGATCCTAACTAAGCTATTATTCTTATACTTTTAAGAGATAGCTGTTCTAAGGCCCTTTAGGCCGCTATAATTTAGCAATAAGACTTAGTAAAAGCCTTTAGCCTTTTAGAAAGGTAGTATTCTTAGAGTGCTAAAATATAACATAGCTCTTTATATTCCTAATTCTATAGCCTAAATTTCTAAGGCTTTAAGGGATTCTTAGAGGCTTTTAATGCTTTATTTAATAATTTACTAGCTAAACTAATAATTTCTAGCGTTTCTATAGAACCTATAGATTAAGTAAATTAATATTTATAAGCATTAAAATCTACTTTTCCTTAATAGGTAGAAAGGTAACGATTTACTATAAGGACTAATAGAGCCCTAAGGATCCCTATAGAGGCACTAAATTTACAATTTTTAATAGTAGACTTACTAGAAAAGCAGTAAAATAAGAGCTCTACTGTAGCTAAAGCTTTAAATTATAAAGCTATAAGCTCTAAGGAATCTACATATAAGGGCTCTAAAGAAAATAAAACCCCTAATTCTTATAAAAATAAGAATAATAAGAAGAATAACCTCTAAGAAAATAAAGGAAATTCTAAGTTCTCTTTTAATAAAAAGAAAGGCAAAACCTAGCCTAAGAAATCCTTTAAAAAGGCTAAGGATAAGGCTTAGGAGGGCGTATTTATACTAAGCAATTTTAACCTTACTAATAGCTCTTTAAAGCTTCTTAGCAGACCTAGTAGCCTTAGTGCTAGCAGTAAATCCACTAATTTTAATAATTCTAGCAGTATTACTAGCACTAAAAAAGACTTAGGGGATAAAAAACCCTTTAAGGCCTTTAATTTTAATTATAAAGTAATAAAGAACTCCTTTCTTTATAATATAGGCTTTATAGTGTATTTAGTTAATTTTAAAGAGCACTTTATAAGCTATATTCCTTATAAAAAGGGGGAAGCTAAGCCTATCTCTACTATTAGGGGACCTATATATTTTAAGGGATATAGAAAAGCTAAATTTCTAGTGCTTTATTAGTAAAATCCTAATAAATATAGGCCTTTAATCCTTTTAAATACACTATATTTTCTAGATTTAAATATAAATATAGTTAGTGGATTAAAGCACTATTTAGTAGGAGAATATATAAGTAAAAATGCTTTATATCTAACTAATAGGTCTTATATTAGTCTTTTAAATATTAAGAAACACAGTTTTTTCTTTTAAATAAAAGACCTATATACACCTCTTTTAAAATCACTTAGTAGCTTTTATAGCCACTATAATAGTTATTTTAACTATTAAGCTTTTAGCTACTTTATAGAGGTTAAAATCCCTCTTTAAGAGCCTTTATAGGCTAAGGAAGCTATTAAAATTAAAGAATTAAGGGATTTTAATTTAAAACCCCTTAATACTATAGCCCTTTCTTCCTTAATGCCTATAGCTCTAAGCTAGGTCCTTAATTCCCTTAATTTAGCACTTAATTCCCTTAAATTAAGGCCTAATTCTTAGGGAGTATAACAGGCTTCAGCAGACCCTCTTACTATATTTTTAAAGGCTTTAAAAGACCTAAAAACAATAGAAGGTCTTTTAGAGCTTTTAAGACTGTAAGCGCCCTAATAAGAGGCCTATAGATCCTTTAATAAAGCCTAGTAGGGAGCTATAAAAGAAGGCTTTATAAGGCCTAAAAAGTTAAGCTTAGGCGCTAAAAGTTAACCTTTAAAGCTTAATTTATACTAAAAATTACTAAGACTAGCTAGAATTTAGTATATTTAGCTAAGGCATTTAAATATTAACCTTTTAAAGAAAATAAGCTTATTAGCTAAGGGAATACTGGATTTTACTAGCATTAAAAATAAGGATTTTAACTGTCTAACCTATACTTAAATTAAGGCAGTTAGAAGACCTAGTAAAAATTCAATTCCTAACCCTTTTAAAGCTCTAAATAGGCTAGAGGGGGATATAGTAAAAATTAGCTCTACCCTTTATAATAAGTAGTAAATCTACCTATTTTTAGTAAATTAAAAAACTAAATTTAAGTAGGTTTTACAAATACCTAATAAAGAGGGACTTACTGTATTTTTAGCTATTAAAAGCTTCTTTAAATCCCTAAAGAATAAGTTTAGTACCTACCCTAAATATCTATATTTTAATAAAGGTAAAGAAATTAATTCTACTTTATAGGGCTAGCTAGCTAAAAAGGGGATAAAATTCATAACCTCTTCCCTTTATATTTATAAGCAAAATGGATTAGCTAAGCGTTCTATCTATGTTATTTTAGATAGATTATAGGCTACCCTATATTGGTTTAGTTTGCCGTTATTTTTATAGAATTTCGTCCTTTTTTTAGTTATAAATTCTATAAATTTATTAGTAAATTCAACTAAACTAGCGTGCCTAGCATAATTATTAGCTAACAACTTTAATAGGCTTTTTATACTTAATTATAGCTCTTTTAAAGCTATAGGCTCTTATTATAAAGTCTTAATTCCTTTAGAAAAAAGACCTAAAGCTTAAAAGCTAGCCCCTAAGACAGTACTTAGTAGGCTACTTACTATAGTAGGTTTTAAAACCTATATAGTATATATTCCCTCTAAAAAGCTTATAATAAAAACTAGCTTTCTTAGAATTATAGAACCTATAGGCCCTATTTTTAGCGGCCTCCCTAAGCTTTCTATAGGGAATAATAGCTTTTTAAAGAGGGATTTCCCTAATAAAAATGCCCTAAAACCCTTTATAATTATAGAGGGGGCTAAGGCAAATTTAGAACCCTCTAATTCTTTAATAAAGAGTAATTCCTTAAAGGGGGAAAAATAATTAAATAAGGTTATTCTTAGTGATAAGGATTACCCTATACCTTATAATTAAATAGTTAGAAATAAGCTTAGCTAAGCCCCTAGTCTTAGAGATTAAAATTCACTAAATTTAACGCAATTTAAGCCTAAAAATATCAATTTAAATCCAGATAAAATGGATATTAATATAGGGGCTTTTGTACATTAAATCTGCTATAAGGTATAACTTAAAGCAAAAGAAAATATACTTAAAAGTAAGCCTAAAACCTAGAAGTAAGCTTTATATTTACTAGATAAAGCTAAATAGCTTAAAGCGATTTTTAGTAAATTTAAGTAACTTCTAAAGGCTAGAACCTTTAAATTTATAGAGGCAGACTAAGTCTCTAAAGGCTAGAAGGTTCTAAAGAATTGCTTAGTATTAAAAATAAAGAGAGATAAAGAAAATAATCCTCTTAAATATAAAGCATGGCTTATTATTAAAGGATTTATATAAATAAAAGGGTTAGATTATATAAATACCTTTGCTGCTACTAATATTCCCCTTAGCTAGCAAATCTTACTAGCCTTAGCAGCTTAAAATAACTAGGAAATAGAGTAAGTAGACTTTATTAATACCTTTTTAAATAGCTACCTTAAAGAGCTTATTTATATAATAATTCTAGAGGGTTTTACAGAATTTATTAAGTAAAATCCACACTTAGCTAAATTAGCTAAAAGCTATAGCTATAAGGCTTTTAAAAGGCAAATAATTATATTTAAAAAGACCCTTTATAGCCTAAAGTAAAGCTCTAAAGAGTAGTAGCAAACACTAACTAAAGTGCTTAAAAGCCTTAGTTTTAGCCCTTTTATATCTAACCCTGCTATATTCTATAATTTAGCAACTAAAACGTTTATTATTACTTACGTTAATAATTACCTCCTTATAGGGCTAAATTTATAATATATTTAATAGCTTAAAAAGGCCTTATATAAGGCCTACCCTATAAAAGATAGGGGCCCCGCTAAATTCTTTTTAAAGGTATAAATATAGTATAATTAGAAAAATAAAATCTTAAAAATACACTAAAAACAGTACATTTAAAAGGCCTTAGTACGCTTTAAGCTAGAAAATTATAAGGCAGTTAGAATCCTAATATAGCTAAGGGTCTTAAAAATATAGCTTACTAAGCCCTTAAAAAGCTAAAAAATTAAAGAATATTAGAGTATAATAGAGACTATTATATACTTAATGCTCCTTACTAAGCTTAATGTTACTTTTACGTTGTAGTGGCTTTTTACAGCCCTAGCTAGTCTTTATTTAAAATATCTAAATACTATAAAAAGCCTACTAAAGTACCTCTTTAGTACTTAGAACCTTACTATAATTTATAAAGGTCCCCATAAAAATTTAAGTAAAAATAACACTTTTAGCTACAGCTTAGTTAGGTTCTATAATAGTGATTTTACTAAAGATAGAAGCTCTTCTAAATCTACCTATATATATTTATTTAAGCTAATTAGCGGCCCTATAAGTTAGAAGAGTAAAAGGCTAGTATAATAGCTTTATTCACTATAAAAGCTAAATTAGATATAATCTATAAAACCTTTAGAGAACTTTAGTGGCTAAAGGGCATTTTTAAAAAGCTAAAGGCCTCTATAAAGCCCTTTATTTAGATTTTTTACAATAACTAAAGCGCTATAAAGACCGCTTATAATCTAGCACTTTATAGCCGCACTAAGCATACCTTATTAAAATTTTATTATAATTAACAATAAATCTTAGCTAAGCTAGCTAAAATAGCTTATTTAAATACTAAGAAATTGCTAGCTAATAGCTTAATAAAGCCTTTAGCTATGCCTCTACACACTATTTTCTTAAAGCTTATAAGGCTTTAATCCTTATAGTAATTGCTATAAATCTTAATACCTAGCTAAAGGCATTAAAATCCTTATAAAAACACTTAAAAAATATAAAATAATTACTAAAACAATTACTAAAAATTAACCTTTAACTTTAATAATAAATTTTGTTTAATTAACTATATTTAACTATAGCCTTTTTTAACTTTTACTAAGAGCCCTGCTTTTTAACTTTTTAAATCAGTTATTCTTTTTTCTTAAATAATTTTATTTAGATTTATATAGATTTTATTTTTAAATTTAGTATTTCTCTTTTTATTTAGCTTTTAAAATATCTCTTTAAAGGGGGTATTAAAAATAATAGCTATTTTTAGGAGACTTTATTTACTATAAAGACTTTTAATAGACCTTATAATAACCCTAACTCTAACCTCTATAAAGACCTTTATAAGGGGTCTTTAGGTTAAAAGCTAGCAGCGGTGCGTGTAATATATATATATATGCGTATATAGTAAGCGTAAAAATAAATATTTTAGCTAAGAGCTTGCAGCTATAAACGCCCTACTTTTCTAGCCTTTTTACCCTTAATTATACACTTTAATAGTTAGTATATACTTAATTAAGAAGCTAATAAACTATTAGCCTTAGTAATTAATTTTTATAGTAATCAAGTATATTAGCTAAATTTTAATTAAAGATTTAAGCTACGCTACTTAGCAGCTATAAGGCCTTAGGTTATATAACCTATAGGCTACCTTAAAGAAGGAAATAAAAGGTCTTTAAAATTAAATTATATAAAAACTAAGGATTATAAAAAAGAAATATAAGGAGTTTTATTATTATTAAAGTAAAGGGAATTTTTCTATATAAATTTCCTAATTTTTAGATTTTTAGGATTTTTTTATATATAAATTTTTATTAAGTAAAATTTTTAATATATATATTAGTAGATTAGTTATATAGCTATAAGTCTATTTTTTTATTTTCCTATATAAATAAATTTTATAGAAAATAAAAAGTGGCTTATAAGCCCTTGCTAGCTATATAAATCTACTAATAAACTTAGTAGGTATATAAAGAAAAACACTTATCTCTTTATAGCTACTTATAACTATATAGACTGTTAATTAAACCTACTACCTATAACATTAAATAAATTAGATACAATTTAAGAAAATTTATTTATATTCTATAAGCTAGAATTTAGTGTATTTTATATGCTAAAAAGCGTGTATTAAGCTTTTAATGTAGAAATAAGGCCTATAGCAACTGCTATAGCGCTGCAGAGACCTTCTAACCGCTGGCTTACTAAGCCTCACTACCTTAGTACTTTAGAGGGCAAAAGCCTCTGTAAACCCCTTATTTCTAATAAATAGTAATATTAATATTTTAAATAGCTTAATTTTTAATTACTTTATAGATATTATAGCCTTTAAAGTTAAAAATATAGAACTTTTTAAAAATAATAAAGACCTTAACTTTAAAGCTATTAATAAAGGAATATTATTATATAGTATTTTTTATTAAAAGAATATTTTATTTATTTATAATATCTTTAATATTAAAGTAGCTAACCTTAATATTAATATAGCTATTTAATTTATTAAACTCTTTAATAAATTTAATATTTATTAAAATAAAGAAGTAGTTTTTATAATTAATAAAAATAAAATATATATTAACTTTATCTTTAAATAATAAAATAAAGTTAAACCTTTATAAACTTATAACTTTAGCTAAAAGGATTATAAAAAATTCTATAAAATTTAAAATAAAAAGTATAAAGTTAATAAAATATTATTTTTAAGTAATAAAGAAAAAGCTCCTTACCTTTATTTAAAATTTATTATTTAATAAATAATTAAGATAGTAATAAAGAGTTATAAAGTTATAAATATATAATTAATTAACTATATAACTATATTAAATATTTACCTACTATTTAATTAAAGTAATATTATAAGTAATACTTATAAAAAGAAGTAAAAAACCCTTTTAAATATTATAGGATTTTTAAATTAACTTTTAATATATTTTAATTATTATAACTAAATAGTAATTATTTTAAAAAAAGTTATAGAGGTATTTTATATTATAATATAAAGGTATAAAAACTTATTAATATATATATAGTGCTTTATAAATTATTTAATCTATAACTATAATTTTATATAAGTTTATATTAATAATATTATAATTTTTTTAAATACCTTTAGGGATTACCTTTACTATTTTAAGATTATTTTTAATATTATTAATAAAGCTTACCTTTATATTTTAATTAATAAGTTTTTTATTAAATATCTCTTTATTTAGCTATTAAGGTTTATTATTAATATAAATAGCTTTATTAATATAAATAATAAATTAAAGGCTTTTAAGTGCTTATAAATACTAATTATACTAATTAATTTTAAAACCTTTATTAAAATAATAAATTATCTCTATATTAATATACTATAGTTTAATATTTATATTTACTTTCTTTAAAATAAAAAGATAAGTTTTTTATAAAAAATTAAAGAAAAAAATAAGATTTTACTTAGTTTATTAAAGTAAATTTAAAAATAAATAATAAAGTTTTAAACTTTTAAATTTATTAAAGAGAAAGTAATAGCCTTTTAAAATTTATATAATCTTTTATATATAAAGGTACTCCTTTAATACTATAACTTTAAAAAACTACTTTTCTTTAAAGTTAATATATATAAATAAGGGTTTATTTTATATACTTTTTAGCTTAATATAAAATAAAATAATATAAGTATTTTTAAAAAAGATATTAATAATAATAAGTTATAGTTTATTACTTTCCTTTTATAACCTACCTTTATAATTAAAAAACGCTATAGCTTAATTAAAGTAAAGGTTATTACTATTATATAAAGAATATATAAATTATATAAAATAGCTTAATTTAACTTTACTTTTATTAATATTATAATAAATTATACTTTAGTAAAAGGTATTATTTATTATATAATATTAATAATAATAAATCTTAATACAGTTAACCTTAAATTAGTAAAAGTTATTAATTACCTTTTATAGTTTAATTTATATATTATTTATATCTTTAAAGTTTTAAATATAGTCTTTAATATACTTTTTAAGCTTT
The DNA here is from genome assembly GCA_018360145.1 of Claviceps africana. Taxonomy (NCBI): domain Eukaryota; kingdom Fungi; phylum Ascomycota; class Sordariomycetes; order Hypocreales; family Clavicipitaceae; genus Claviceps; species Claviceps africana. The sequence continues at coordinate 15,124 of SRPY01000067.1, forward strand.
TTATTAAATTTAGTTATTAAAAAGTAGTTAAATATAGCACTTTTAATAAATTAAATATTTATATATATTTTAATAAAGACTATATAGTTAAAGTAATTTTTAATATATAGCTTAAAGAGAATATATTAATAAGGTATTATATTAACTTGAAGTATAGCTATATGTTATAAAATATTATAAACTACTACTAAGAATAATAATAACTTAATTATAATTATTTATAAATTTTGATATATAGTTAAGATTTTTATAAATATAGTTTATTATATTATTAAAATTTTAAAAAATATTACTAACTATATATACCTTATAATTATACATAAAATATCTTTATTATTGTTTATAATAATTAGCACTACTTTAATATTAGTTATATAGTTAAAGACCTATAGGTAGTAATTTTTTTAAGTATAAGTAAGTAAATTTATAACTATGTTATATATTACTTTAAATATAAAGAGAATTTAATATTATAAAATAAAGCTACTAATAAAATACATTTATTATAAATAAAGCTTACTCTATTCTATATAATATCCCTAGATTTTATTATTAATATACTGTTATAGACTAGCCTAAATAGCTTCTGCAATCTAGCGTTAATGGATTTATTATTAACTATAAAGAAGGGAGAGAAGACTTCTAAAAGAAGCCTCCTCGCTAGCTTATATATCTTATATACCTTTAGCGTGCCTTAAGCGTGCCTCTATAGTTACGCTTTATAGGGTGTAATAAGATAGCAATAAGCCCTTAATAAGGATCCGAGCTACTAGCTTAAATCTATCACATAGGCCCCTCCTGCGCGCCCTGTTGGGAATTATTGCACTAAAAAAACGGATGTGACCACATCACATTAATTAGCGCTAGTAGGTACCCTTATATAGCAATACACCCCCTAGCTGCTAGACTATGCCTCGCTATTTAGAGCTAAATAGCGTATATTCTATACTAATGCTAAGGCACTCTTCTAGCTTTATTAATATATAGGATCCTTTCTTACTATTAGGTAATAGATGTTATAGGGTTTAAACAGGGAAGTTATAGGGATTTAGTAAAAATTCCCTCCTAGGCTTATAACTGTTGCACTAAAAAAACAGATGTAATTACATCACATTAATCAGCGCTGGTAGGTACCTTTATATAGCAATAGAAATTTATTGAGTGTGGGAGGAGACCTACTTACAGCGGGGCGGGTGTATTATAGCCCCGCCTATCCCTAGCCTATGCCTATATAAATAACTTATAACATTTATAACGCTAGTATATAGTTATAAAGAAGTAAGCTTAATAGTGTTATAGTACTATAAGCTAGTTTTATAATTAAAATAATAAACTAATAAAAAATAAATAAAGAGTAAGCTAAGTACTAGCTTACTATAATTACTTAAGCTATTAAAATAAATATAAAAACCCCTTTTATATTATTACTTTTTTACTCTCTTTTCCTTCCCTTTTATACCCTTTAATTTCTTTAAAATTCTCTTTATTACTTACCTACTATTTTTTTACTACTTTTTTTATTTAATAAATATTTTACCTTAAGTTTTAAAAAAAGTCTTTTATTTATTATTTTATATTTTATATATTACCTCTTTATTTAAATTATTATTCTTTTTTATACTTTAGTTATATTATTATATTAATATAAATATAATTATTATAATTTTATAATATTAACTTATTTAATATTAATAAAATATTTACTATTACTACTTTACTCTCTTTTTCTTTAACTTTTTTATATAGCTTAAAGCTAATTAATTATTATAAAGTAAAGGATAATTTAAATAATAAATCCTTTATATTTAAAAAGTAAAAAATTAAATATTATATATTTTACTATAAATATATAGTAAAAAATAAGCTATTTAACTATTTATATAAGTAAGGTAAAGTCTATTTATTTTATAAAAAGTAGTAATATAAATACATTTAAAGAAAGTATTTATTTATAAAAAATATTACTCTTTACTATATTACTTATAATATAATTATAGAGATTTAAATTAATTACACTATTTAAATACTATATCTTTTTATAAGGAATATATTAAATAAAAAAGGCATTTATATAGTTTTATACTTTAAGTTTATTAATTCTTATTAATAATTTCTAAATCTTTTAAAGACTACTAAAAAAGTAGTTAAAAAAGGTATTAATATTACTAAAGTAGTATATAAATATATTACTTTAATTAAAAAGACCTTTAGTTTATACTTGTAATATAGCTTAAAAACTCCCTTTAATTATTACTTATAATTCCCTCTCTCTTTTTTTTAAATAGTAATAAATATATATTAAGTATATTAAATAAACTATAAATTATTACTACTATAGTAAACTATTACTAACTATATTATATAATTATAAACTTTTACTTTTTAGTAGCTTAATAAAAGTTAATATAAATATTTTAATTTAAAGAATTTAAATAAATAATAAGTAATTAAAAAGAGTTTTAAAAAAAGGTAAATAAAGGGTTAAATATTACTTTATTAAAATAAATTAAAGATTATAAATAGCTTTAAATTAATTTCTATTTTAATATATTAAAACTATTATTATAATATATATTTTTTTATTATAACTTAAAGTTATATAGTATAAATATATTATATATACTTTTTAATAGCTTTTATATAAATAGGTATATTTTATTTATTTAATAAATATATTATAATTCTTACTATAGCTATATATATTTAAAATATATAAAATCTTCTTTACTTTATATTTAAAATATATTTATTTAAAATTATTATTAATTAAATATAAGTTTAGTTAAGAATTTTTATATACTTAAAAGAGTGATAAATTTATTATAGTATACTTAATAAAGTTTATATAAAAAACTAAGTAAATATTACTTAAAATATTTAAATATATAATAAGTAATAATAAACTTTTGTAATTTCGCCTACACTATAATAACGCTATAGAATTAACTTAAATTAACTTAAAAAGTAAATAAAAAGTTTTGCTATATTTATTTTCCTTTCTTTATAATAGTGTATTAAGCTTAAAGTATAGGTATAATAGGTAGTGTAATAATAATAAATATTAATATAAAAAACTATAGCCTTTTATAAAGTTATTATAGTCCCTTTACTTATTATAGTAAGTTTATAATAAAAACCTAAGTTAATATTATAGTTAATATAGCTTAAAACTAAGTATTAATTTATTTATAATAAAAATATAATAAAATTACTAAATTTATACTAACCTTTTTACTAAAAGAAATTTAAAAGGTTATTTTATATATTATTAATATAAAAATAATATAGGCTTATTATAAGTAATTTACTAACCTTAAAAAACTAATTATAATTACTAACCTTAAAGCAATAGTTAAAAGAGTAATTAAAAAGGCTATTTAGCTTAAAACTATATTAGCTATAATATAAGCTAAAATTATAGTTAATAGCGCTACTTTAACAATTAATAAACTTATTTACTTAACTACCTTTATAGTAATACTGCTTTATATATATAAAAAGACTATTATTAAAGGTAACTTAATTAATAAAATAGTTAAATAATATAGCTTAAAAGACATTATTTATACTATTAATAAAGCTATAAGTAAAGACATTATAATAGCTATAAAGCGCCTTTATAGTAGTAATATAGTAGTTACCTTTAAGGATATAGCCTAACTTTATATTAAAAATATAAAATAAATTTAAACTACTTTTAGCTTAAATATAATATTAAATTAATAAGTATTTAATATTATTATTAAAGAATTCTCTATTTATTATATATATTAAGTTATTATAGAGAATATTCTTTACTACTTTACCTTTATTAATAGTAGTGGTATTACTAAAATTATAATATAAAAACCCTATAGTATTATAATATAAGCTCTCTTTATCTTTAAAATTAAAGATATTAATATAGCTAATAAACTATACTATAAAAGAATTATTTATAAAACTAAAATATTTAAAGCTAAACTATATAATAAAGCTTTTTACTTATATTAATACTATTAATGCTTTAAATTTAATTATATTACTATATACTATACTATAACTTTATATTATAGCTATTATATTACTATTAAGTATACTTTTAAAATTAATTACTTAGCTATTATAAATATAGAGTAGAAGTATTATATTAACTATATAAATACTTACTTTATTTAATTAAAACATTACTTAATTATTAATAACTATGAAATAAAAGCCTATACTATATACTTAAGTTAGCTTAATAGCTTTATTACTTTATTTATATTAATCTTTATAAATATAAATAGCTAAACTAAGGTTTAAACCTATAGTTAATATAAATAGGTTAATAATACTCTCTTTAATAAAGCTTTACTTTAAAAGTATACTAAATACCCTTAAAGTAGCTATAATTAATATTTAAGCCTTAATATAATATTTATACCCCCTTTATTAAGGCTTTAAAGCGCTATTAAGGCCTTCTTTAATTATTACTTTAATATTAAATTAGCTCTTTTATTATAAAAAACCCCTTTACTCTTTAATTAAATATAATATTATAAGTAATATATTAAAATATATAGAAGAAAATATAATTTATTTACTTAGCTTTTAGGTTTTAATTTAAAACTAATATAGTAGTAATTTAAAAACTATATAATATTAATAAAAACTCTTTAAACTTAAGCTTAGGTTTTTATTAATTTATAGCTTAAAATAAAAGAATAGCTATTTATATTTACTATTAATATAGCCTTAGCTTATAAGTAATATAGTTTAATATTAATTAATATATTATAACTCTTTATAATATTAATATTTACTTTATTTACTCTTTTATTTATTATTATAACTAAATAACTCCCCTTTATAACTTTTTTATAAAATTATTATAATATTACTATATCTTTATTAATAACTTTAATTAATACTACTTTCTTTAAAACTAATATAACTATATATTATTTAATAGTAATAAACTTTTAATAATTATAGCTTAATAATAATTTAAATTTATTATACTTTAAAGTAAAATAATATAATAAATATAAAGTAAAAGAAATAGTATTATTAACTATATTTAATTATTTATTAACCTTTAAACTTAATTTTTAAAAGAATTAAACTTTATTAAGTTTAACTATATTTTATAGCTTATTTATATTATTTTTTATAATTATAGTTTTATAATTAATATTATTAAATAAACTTTATATTACTTTAAATAACTTTAAATAAATAAAATATTTATTATTATAAAGGTAGTATATTACTTTTACCCCTTTTTTATACTAACTATTTTTAATACTCTTTATTAAATTAACTCCTTTACTATATAATTTATAATTAAATTTATTACTATTACTGCCCTTTTTATATTAAAGAGCCTTTATAATGCCTTTAAAGTGTAGCTATAGTAAACTTTTAAAGTCTATAAAGCTATTTATAATATAAAATATATTTAAAGACTTTAATAACACTACTATATTAAAGTAAGTTAATAAGCTACAATTAATATTTAAATTAAAAATAAATTATTTATAAGAAATAATATAGCTTTGAATACTATATAGTAGTAAATATAATAGCTAAGAAAAGTAACTTTTAAAAACTAAAATAATAAACTTAACTTTATAATAGCTTATTACTTAAAACTATTTAAGTTTTAGCCCTTTACTATAATAATAATAATATACCTTTAGCTACTTTTTACTATAATAAAATAAAGGCATTTTTTAATAAATTCTTTTTTACTTTAATAACTTATATAAATAATATATTAACTAACCTTAGCCTTTAACTTTACTTTACTATATTTTTAAAGAAAAACTACTTTATAGCTTTAAAGATATATAATATAATTAAAGAACTAATTAATTAAAAAGCCTTTAGCCTTAATAAACTTTTAATAAAGTTTTTTAAAGCCTATAGTAAACTATTTATTAATATTCTCTTTAACTTACTTAATATATACTATTATATTAAATATTACTTAGCTTTATTTTAAAAGGCTAAAGTTATAGTTTTTTATAAATTAAAAAAGTTATGTAAAAAAAGAAAGTATATTAATATATAAAGACTAATCTCCTTTTTTAATATTATAAATAAAGTATTAAAAGTAATAGTAATAATATAAATTACTTATATAGCTAAAGAGAGTAATACTTTTTTAAAGCTTTAAATAAGTAATTATATTAATTATTTTATAAAAGTAGCCCTTACTATTTTAATAAAAGCTATATATATAGTATAGTATTATAATAGTATTATATTACTTTTTTAGCTTAATATTTTAATTACCTTTAATATAATATATTATATAAAACTTATTTATATAATAATCTTTATTAATCTTTTTATATAAATAGTATATTAAATTTAAGCCTTTATTATATTATATAAAGCCTACTTTATATTTAATAGTTAAATAGTAGCCCTTTATATAATATTTATAAAGGTCCTTTAAAGGTCCTTTATATCTTTAATTCTCTTTTTTCTTATATTACTTTACTTTATATTAAACTTATAATAATTTACTTTATATTAATATTTAGCTTTTTTAATAATATTAATATTTTAATATATAGCTATGTAATAAAGGAAACTTAAGCTTAACTTAAAACTACTTAAGTAGTTTATTAAAAATAGTTTTATAAATTAAGCTTAAAGTTTTATTTATAAAAAAGTAAATTTATTTACTTTAATAAAAAGAAATAGCTAATAATAATATTAATTTAACTTAAAACTATAATAGTTTAGTTAATATAATTAGCTTATTTCCTTAATATTTAAATTTATTATAAACTTTAATAAAAGATTTATTAACTTAAGCTTACTATAAAATTAATATAATAATAACTTACCTTTATTATACTTTTTATATTTACTTAAAGGTATTTATTATATAAGTTTAAACTTTTTTATACTTAAGTTATTTAAAGCTTTATTAATTATAATATAAACTTATATTATACTTTAATTAAATATAGAGGTATAGTTAAAGGTATTATTAAAGCCTTTATTATAAAGTAAACTTAATACCTTTATATTATTATTAATATTTATAAAGCTATATTATAATTTTTAATTAAAATTAAAGTAATAATTCCCTTTTTAAATTTATACCTTAACTACTATATTTAATAATTTTATAATAAAATTAAAGTAAATAAAATAGTTAATAAAATTTAAATAGCCTATACTTTAATAATAACTTACCTTTAATATAGTATTTAATATAAAAAATAACTTTATATTAACTATATATTACTTTTAACTTAGCCTTTACTAAACTTTACTATATTCTTTATATTTAAAACACTAAAATTAAATTAAAAAGAGTAATAACTTTAAAAATAAGCTTTAATAGCTTATTAATACTTAAATTAACACTTTATTATAGCTAAATAAAACCTAAACTTTTATTTTAAAAAAAAATACTTTAACTTTATTATTATTTTATTAAATTTAAATTATTAACTTTAATTTAACTTTATCTTAAAAAGATTAGCTTTAACTTTTTTTTTTACTTTTACTATATCTTTGATATAGATTTATTAATATATTATTATTAAAGTAATTATAAAAATATTTATTACTTTATTTTTTAATACTTTAAATATAACTACCTTTACCTTTTAAGGTTTAAAGTAAATTTAATTTAAAACTTAAAGGAAATTTATATTACCTTTAATTAACTTAGCTTTATATAATATTTAATAAAATAGCTTTTTAAAATTAATTACTTTTTATACTTTTAACTTACCTTTACTTAATAAAGAGAATAGTAGTAAATAATAATACCTTTTAGTTTTTAATATAAGCTTAATATAAGCCTTTTTATTACTTTACCTTTATTACTTTAAACTACTATTATATTATGCCTTAATACTTATATTAATATTAATATATAACTATATTAAACTATATATTATTTTATTTTATTTTATTAAAACTTTATAAAAAAAAAAATAAAGAAAATAAAAAAAAAGAAAATAAAAAATAAAATAAAAAATAAAAGAAAACCTTTAGCTTAATAGCTATAAAGCTAACTATAAAGCTACTTATATATCTCTATCTCTCTTTTATTATAGCCTTTACTTTAGCCTCTCTTTCCCTTTACTTTTTTCTTTTTTTTCTTTTCCTTTCCCTTTTCTTTACTTTTTTTTAATATAATACTATTATAAATATTAGCTATTTCTATTAAAGACTACTTTATTAGCTTATTATATTACTTTAATATATTAATAATATAGCCTATATAAGCTAATATTTTATATTTATAAATATTACTATATATAGTAATTATAATAAAGGCTTAATTTAAGCTTTATATTAAAGTTACCTTAGTATTAATAAAGTATTAAGCTATTTACTAAATAACTTTATATAAATTATATTATATAAAGTTAGCTATTACTATACCTTTACTAAAGAATTAAATTAAATTTATATTAAACTTTATAAAATAATTTAAATTATATTATATTTAAAAGTTAAAGACTTTTTATATTATATTATAGACTATTATTAAGTTAAATAAAGCCTACTTTAATTAATATTTAACTTAGCTTTATATTTAACTTTAAAAACTTACTAAATATATTTTATTAAGCTATATATATTTATAATAGTTTAAATTAATACTTAAAATTTAAATTAACTATAATACTATTATAAGTTTAAATTAAATATTTACTAAATTAATTATAGTAGTATATACTAAGGTCTTTTATTTTACTAAAGTAAGGGGAGTAAAGGTATATTTACTTTATATTTTATATAAATTAAAGTTAAGGCTTAAGTAAATATAAAAAAGAATTAAAAACTTATTAAAAGGCCTTTAACTTTTAATTAACTAACTATTTTCTTTATTACTTAAAATTAATATAATATTAAAGGTTTAAGCTAGCTTTAATATAGAAATTAAAATAGCTTTATATTAAACTTTAAAAGGGAAAGAGATATTTATAATTTTTATTTAAATATAAAAAGAAAAAAAAAAAAAGAAAAAACCTTTAAAGAGGTCCCCTTTATTTTTAAAAAAAGAGTAATACTTTAAATTATTTATTAAATTATTTATTAATATATTAAATTTATTTAAATAATTAATAACTACTATTTTAATACTATACTATATTTATATTATTTACTATTAAGGCTTAACTTAATTTTATATTTAATACTTATTAAATTAATAACTTTTAATAATTTAATATATAATAATTACTTAATTTAATAATTAGTATACCTTTAAATTAATAGTATAGCTATATTATAACCTATAACTTTCTATAACTTTCTATACTTTTTTATATTACTTTATATTCTATAGTGTATAATTAATATACTATATCTCTTTTAATAACTTAGCTTAGCTTTAAATAAAGCTTAACTTAAGCCTATAAAGTCTTTACCCCTCTTTCTTTAAATTCAATATATTTTTATATATCTTTTTATATATACTACCTATATCTTTTATTAAACTCCTTTTAATAATTATAGCTAAAGCCTAGCTAATAATATATTAATTTTATTAAAAATAAGGGGTTTACAGAGGCTTTTGCCCTCTAGAGTACTAAGGTAGTGAGGCTTAGTAAGCCAGCGGTTAGAAGGTCTCTACAGCGCTATAGCGGTTACTACAGGCCTTATTCCTACGTTAGAAGCTTAATATACACTTTTTAGCACGTAAAATACGCTAAATTCTAGCTTATAAAATATAAGTGAATTTTCTTAGATTTTATTTAATTTATTTAATATTATAGGTAGTAGGTTTAATTAATAGTTTATATAGTTATAGGCAGCTATAAAGAGATAAGTGTTTTTCTTTATATACTTACTAAGCCTATTAGTGGATTTATATAGTTAGTAGGGGCTTATAAGCTACTTTTTATTTTTTATAAAATTTATTTATATAAGAAAATAAAAAAATAGACTTATAGTTATATAATTAACCTATTAATATATATACTAAAAATTTTACTTAGTAAAAATCTATATATAAAAAAAATCTTAAAAATCTAAAAATTAAGAAATTTATATAGAAAAATTTCCTTTACTTTAGTAATAATAAAACTCCTTATATTTCCTTTTTATAACCTTTAGTCTTTATATAATTTAATTTTAAAGACCTTTTATTTCCTTCTTTAAAGTAGCTTATAAGTTATATAACTTAAGGCTTTATAGCTACTAAGTAATATAGCTTAAATCTTTAATTAAAATTTAGTTAGTATACTTTATTACTATAAAAATTAATTACTAAGGCTAATAGTTTATTAGCTTTTTAATTAAGCGTATATTAACTATTAAAGTGTGTAATTAAAGGCAAAAAGGCTAGAAAAGTAGGGTACTTATAGCTATAAGCTTTTAGCTAAAATATCTATTTTTACGCTTATTATACGTGTATATATATATATATTACACGCATTACTGCTAGCCTTTAACCTAAAAACCCTCTATAAAGGTCTCTATAAAGGTTAGAGTTAAGGTTATTATAAGGCCTATTAAAAGTCTTTATAGTAAATAAGGTCTCTTAAAAATAGCTATTATTTTTAATACCCTCTTTAAAGAGGTATTTTAAGAGCTAAATAAAAAGAGAAATACTAAATTTAAAAATAAAATCTATATAAATTTAAATAAAATTATTTAAGAAAAAGGATAACTAATTTAAAAAGTTAAAAAGTAGGGCTCTTAGTAAAAGTTAAAAAAAGCTATAGTTAAATATAGTTAATTAAATAAAATTTATTATTAAAGTTAAAGGTTAATTTTAGTAATTATTTTAGTGATTATTTTATATTTTTTAAGTGTTTTTATAAGGATTTTAATGCCTTTAACTAGGCGTTAAAATTTATAGCAATTACTATAGAAATTAAAGCCTTATAAGCTTTAAGAAAATAATATATAAGGGTATAGTTAAGGGCTTTATTAGGCTATTAGCTAGCATTTTCTTAGTATTTAAATAAGCTATTTTAGCTAGCCTAGCTAAAATTTATTATTAATTATAATAAAATTTTAATAAGATATACTTAGTGTAGCTATAAAGTATTAGATTATAGGCGGTCTTTATAGCGCTTTAGTTATTGTAAAAAATCTAAATAAAGGGCTTTATAGAGGCCTTTAGCTCCTTAAAAATGCCCTCTAGCTACTAAAGTTCTCTAAAGGTCTTATAAATTACATTTAATTTAGCTTCTATAGTAGATAAAGCTATTATACTAGCCTTTTTGCTCTTTTAACTTATAGAGCCGCTAACTAGCTTAAATAAATATATATAGGTGGATTTAAAAGAGCTTTTATCTCTAGTAAAATTGCTATTATAAAACCTAACTAAGCTATAGCTAATAGCGTTATTTTTACTTAAATTTTTAAGGGGACCCTTATAAATTATAATAAGGTTTTAAGTATTAAAGAGGTACTTTAGCAGGCTTTTTATAGTATTTAGATATTTTAAATAAGGACTAGCTAAGGCTATAGAAAGCTACTGCAGCGTAAAAGTAATATTAGGCTTAGTAAGGAGCATTAAGTATATAATAGTCTCTATTATACTTTAATATTCTTTAATTTCTTAGTTTTTTAAGGGCTTAGTAAGCTGTGTTTTTAAAACCCTTAGCTATATTAGGATTCTAACTGCTTTATAATTTTTTAGCTTAAAGTATACTAAAGCCTTTTAAATATACTGTTTTTAGTGTATTTTTAAGATTTTATTTTTCTAATTACACTGTATTTACACCCTTAAAAAGAATTTAGTAGGGCCCCTATTTTCTATAGAGTAGGCTTTATATAAGGCCTTTTTAAGCTATTAAATATATTATAAATTTAGCCCTATAAGGAGGTAATTATTAATATAAGTAATAATAAACGTTTTAGTTACTAAATTATAGAATATAGTAGGGTTAAATATAAGAGGGCTAAAACTAAGGCTTTTAAGCACTTTAGTTAGCGTTTGCTACCACTCTTTAAAGCTTTACTTTAGGCTATAAAAGGTCTTTTTAAGTATAATTATTTACCTTTTAAAAGCCCTATAGCTATAGCTTTTAGCTAATTTAGCTAAGTATAGATTTTACTCAATAAATTCTATAAAACCCTCTGAAATTATTATATAAATAAGCTTTTTAAAGTGATTATTTAAAAAGGCATTAATAAAGTCTACTTACTTTATTTCTTAGTTATTTTAAGCTATTAAGGCTAGTAAAATTTGCTAGCTAGGGGGAATACTAATGGTAATAAAGGTATTTATATAATCTAACCCTTTTATTTATATAAATCCTTTAGTAATAAGCTATACTTTATATTTAAGAGGATTATTTTCTTTATCTCTCTTTATTTTTAATATTAAGCGATTTTTTAGAACCTTTTAGCCTTTAGGGACTTAGTTTACCTCTATAAATTTAAAGGTTCCAGCCTTTAGAAGTTGCTTAAATTTACTAAAAATCGCTTTAAGCTATTTAGCTTTATTTAATAAATATAAAGCTTACTTCTAGGTCTTAGGCTTACTTTTAAGTATATTTTCTTTTGCTTTAAGTTATGCCTTATAGTAGATTTAATATATAAGAGCCCTTATATTAATATCTATTTTATCTAGATTTAAATTGATTTTTTCAGGCTTAAATTACGTTAAATTTAGTGAATTTTAATCCCTAGGACTAGGGGCTTAGCTAAGCTTATTTCTAACTATTTAATTATAAGGTATAGGGTAATCCTTATTACTAAGAATAACCTTATTTAGTTGTTTTTCCCCCTTTAAGGAATTACTCCCTATTAAAGAATTAAAGGGTTTTAAATTTACCTTAGCCCCCTCTATAATTATAGAGGGTTTTAGGGCATTTTCGTTGGGGAAATCCCCCTCTAAAGAGCTATTATTCCCTATAGAAAGCTTAGGGAGGCTGCTAAAAATAGAGCCTATAGGTTCTATAATTTTAAGAAAGCTAGTTTTTATTATAAGCCTTTTAAAGGGAATATATACTATATAGGTTTTAGAACTTACTATAGTAAGTAGCCTACTAAGCACTATTTTAAAGGCTAGCTTTTAAGCTTTAAGTCTTTTTTTAAAAGGAATTAAGACCTTACAATAAAAGCCTATAGCTCTAAAAGAGCTATAATTAGGTACAAAAGGCCTATTAAAGTTATTAGTTAATAATTATACCAGGCACGCTAGTTTAGTTAAATTTACTAATAAATTTATAGAATTTATAACTAAAAAAAGGACGAAATTCTATAAAAATAACGGCAAACTAAACTAATGTAGGGTAGCTTATAATCTATCTAAAATAATATAAATAGAACGCTTAGCTAATCTATTTTGCTTATAAATATAAGGGGAAAAGGTTATAAATTTTATCCCCTTTTTAGCTAGCTAGCTTTATAAAGCAAAATTAATTTCTTTACCCTTATTAAAATATAGATATTTAGGGTAGGTATTAAACTTATTCTTTAGAGATCTAAAGAAGCTTTTAATAGCTAAAAATACAGTAAGTCCCTCTTTATTAAGTATTTATAAAACCTACCTAAATTTAGTTTTTTAGTCTACTAAAAATAAGTAGATTTACTGCTTATTATAAAAGGTAGGGCTAATTTTTACTATATCCCCCTCTAGCCTATTTAGAGCTTTAGGAAGGTTAGGAATTAAATTTTTACTAGATTTTCTAACTACTTTAGTTTAAGTATAGGTTAGACAGTTAAAATCCTTATTTTTAATGCTAATAAAATCTAATATTCCCTTAGTTAATAAGCTTATTTTCTTTAAAAAGTTAATCCTTAAATGCCTTAGCTAAATATACTAAATTCTAGCTAGTTTTAGTAATTTTTAGTATAAATTAGGCTTTAAAGGTTAACTTTTAGCGCCTAAGCTTAACTTTTTAAGCCCTATAGGGCCTTCTTTTATAGCTCCCTACTAGGCCCTATTAGAGGATCTACAGGCCTTTTATTAAAGCGCCTACGGTCTTAGGGGCTCTAAAAGACCTTCTGTTGTTTTTAAGTCTTTTAAAGCCTCTAAAAATATAGTAAGAGGGTCTGCTAAAGCCTATTATACCCCTTAAGAATTAGGCCTTAATTTAAGGGAATTAAGTGCTAAATTAAGGGAATTAAAGACCTAGCCTAGGGCTATAGGCATTAAGGAAGAAGGGGCTATAGTATTAAGGGGTTTTAAATTAAAATCCTTTAATTCTTTAATTTTAATAGCTTCCTTAGCCTATAAAGGCTCTTAAAGAGGGATTTTAATCTCTATAGGGTAGCTAAAAGCCTAATAGTTAAAATAACTATTATAGTAGCTACAAAAGCTATTAAGTGATTTTAAAAGAGGTATATATAGGTCTTTTATTTAAAAGAAAAAACCGTGTTTCTTAATATTTAAAAGATTAATATAAGACCTATTAGCTAAATATAAAGCATTTTTACTTATATATCCTCCTGCTAAATAGTGCTTTAATCTATTAACTATATTTATATTTAGACTTAGAAAATATAGCGTGTCTTAAAGTATTAAAGGCCTATATTTATTAGGATTTTGCTAGTAAAGCATTAGAAATTTAGCTTTTTTATATTCTTTAAAATATATAGGTCCTCTATTAGTAGAGATAGGCTTAGCTTCCCCCTTTTTATAAGGAATATAGCTTATAAAGTGCTCTTTAAAATTAACTAAATATACTATAAAGCCTATATTATAAAGAAGGGAGTTCTTTATTACTTTATAATTAAAATTAAAGGCCTTAAAGGGTTTTTTATCCTTTAGGTCTTTTTTAATGCTAGCAACACTACTAAAATTATTAAAATCAGTGGATTCGCTGCTAGCACTAAGGCTACTAAGTCTGCTAAGAAGCTTTAAAGAGCTATTAGTAAGGTTAAAATTGCTTAGTATAAATACACTTTCTTAAGCCTTATCCTTAGCCTTTTTAGAGGATTTCTTAAGCTAGGTTTTGCCTTTCTTTTTATTAAAAAAGAACTTAGAATTTCCTTTATTTTCTTAGAGGTTATTCTTTTTATTATTCTTATTTTTATAAAAATTAAGGGTTTTATTTTCTTTAGAACCCTTATATGCAGATTCCTTAGAGCTTATAGCTCTATAATTTAGAGCTTTAACCACAGTAAAGCTCTTATCTCACTGCTCTTTTAGCAGATCTGCTATTAAAAATTGCAAATTTAGTGCCTCTATAGGGATCCCTAGGGCTCTATTAGTCCTTATAGCAAATCGTTACCTTTCTGCCCACTAAGGAAAAGTAGATTTTAATGCTTATAAATATTAATTTACTTAATCTATAGGTTCTATAGAAACGCTAGAAATTACTAGTCTAGCTAGTAAATTATTAAATAAAGCATTAAAAACCTCTAAGGATCCCTTAAAGCCTTAGAAATTTAGGCTATAGAATTGGGAATATAGGGAGCCACGTTGTATTTCAGCACTCTAAGAATACTGCTGTTACAGGACGGAATTCCTTACATAAAAGGAGGATTCCTAAGAACACAAGTAAAAAGACAACTTTATTACTATATATAACTATGCACCTATCTATAACTTATATATGTTCTCTTTTATAATTCCTTTTATAATTATTTATAATGCATTCTATAAGTTATAAATGCCTACACTTTATATGCTATATTTAGCGTGTAATAGGTAGTAGTAATTACTGTTTCTTTTATATACATTAAATTATAAATATAAAAGCTAACTATTTATATATTAATAACTAAAGAAGACTAATAGGCTTAAGATATTAGGTTAGTAACTTTAAGCCTCTCTTTAATTACTTAAAACTAAATCTAATAAATATATTAACTTTAGGTATTTTATAAAGATTTCCTAGAGTTTTAATATTATAAAAAACCTTTTCTTTTCTAAAAAAACACTAAAAACCTTAAAACTTTTATAAAATATTAATTTATAAATAGTAAGCTATAAATTTAACCTAAGCCTATTTAAGTTAATTAACTTTACTATTAAAATCCTATAAATAGTTCTTTTATTAATAAAGAACTAAAAGCTATAAAAAGAATAATAAATTAAGTAGAAAAGTTTAAACTTTTAAATCTCTTTAAACTAAAAAATAGTCTCTTAAACTTACTATAAGCCTCTTTCTTTATTAATAGATTAAGCACCCCCTTTTCTATAGAAACCTTTTAAATTAAATAAAAAGATATATTAATAGAGAATAACTACAGCGTTAATAAAAGAGAACTACTAAAGACCCTAAGATTTAACTTACTTTTATTAAAAAAGAATCCCTATAGCTTTTCCTTTAAAGGAGGGTATATAGATATAGATACTTAAGTAATTTCCCTTAATTCTATATTAGCCTTTATTAACTAAGCTTAGAAGAAGGCTTTAATATCTATTAAGCTAAAACTAGCTTTTATAAAAATCTTTTAAAATAAGGTAATCTCTTTTTTAAAAGAGGAATTTAAATAATAAAACCTCTATATTAAATAAACTAATACTAATATAATAGAGAATTTCTAGTGTATAATAATAGAATTTTAAGTTAAAAACTAATACACTTTAGTAAATATTTACTTATTAAGCTAATAAAACCTTAAATCTTAATTTATAAAGCTACTACTAATTAGCAATTCCCTTTAAAAAGAATTAAGTATTTATTATAATAAAGTAATAACTAATTATAAAGAAAACCCTTTATAATAGGCTTCTATAAATAATACTAAAAGGTTAGTGTCTTTGTTTTAATATTAAGAGACTTACTTAAACTACTAATTAATAGTAGACTTTAACTAAAAATACCTTAATATATATATTTTATATTTTAGGGAATAAAGTTAACACTTTAATAAGTAAGTATTTTAATGCCTATTAGTATATTATAGTTAGCCTTTACTTTTTATTATAAAAGAATTAGCTATAATAGTTAAGTACTAAAGAACCTTTACCTTAATACCTAATATCTATAATAGATATCTTAATACTTTATAGAAGATAGAGAATATTAAGTACCTTAACTCTAAGACTAACCTTAAAGATATTAATAGTAAGGCTATTTACTATAAAGAAAAGGCAGCTATTTTTAGTAATATAAATCTTTAGGTTTAAATAGTAAAGAACTACTATAGTTATATAACCTTAAATTATTAAAATTAAATTTAATACTAAATTTAGTACTTATTTTAAAGGCTAGCGCTAATTTAGTATAAATAGTATTTTAATAACTAAAAGTTAATAATAATTTTTAGTAATGTAAACTTAGTTTTTTATATAGTTTAAAAGGAGTTTAGTATTAAAGTTTAAAATACTATAGCTTAGCTTAATTAAATTAAATTCTTTAAAGATAATATAGTTAATATTATATCCCTTAAAGACTTTATAGTAAAGGTTTTCTATTATATATAGGCTAATAGTAAATTTAATAACTTTTAGCTATTAGTTTAACTTCGCTTTAAGTTATATATAGAACTTTAATAACTTTGCCTTTCTCTATTAGAAATAGATTAATATAATGTATATATTAACCTTATTAATAGTAAAAGATATAACCTTTAAGATATATTTTAAGAAGCTAAAAACTATAGAAAGACTAAGAAAATAAAAATAGGGATTAGCGTTAATTTAACTATAGAAGTATTTAATAAGGATAAGGATTTAAAATATCTTAATAATAATATAAAGATCTACTAAAATTAATAAAATCTTAAAAGTAATTTAAGAGAACAAACCTTTAGCTTATAATAGTGTAATAATAGTTTTTAGAACTAAGGATATAGCCTATAATAATAAGAATACTATAGTATTTAATATTCTTTATAAAATTACAACCACTTAAATTAAAGATATTAATATATACCTCTATATAACTATCTATATAAGAGGCATTTTTACCTTTATTTAAATAATAGTGGCCCCCCTTAAAATAAATAGTGGCTAGGCACTTTATTTACTTTAAGGGGACCTCTTTTAAAAGAAATAGAAATAAATAGCCTTAACCTATAGCTACTATAGTTTAACTTAAGTAAACTATAATTTAGTAGTAGATATAACTTAAAGTTTTATTAAAAATAGAAGGTTAATAGTAAACTAGTGTATTTTATTATAAATAGCAAGGGTTTTAATTCTATAGCTAAAGAGGCTAAACTTAAAGCCTTAGGGTATTACTTTATAGAAAAAGGAGAAATTATTAATAAAGATAATAGCAAACAGTTTAATTTTATTAAAGCAAATTTTATAAATATATACTTAACTATTACTAACCTATTATATTATTATAAAATACCCTTAATTATTATTACTAAAGCGCTAAACCTTTTAACCTATAATCTCTTAGTAACTATAAATATAGTAGTGCTTAATAAAATACCTTTATTAGCCTTAGAACTAAATAATAACTATATAGATACCTATATTGCCTATATTAATATAAAGAACCACTTTAAGGCACCCTTAGTAATTATAAAGCTTAGTAGTAAAATTATTAGTAGCTAAGTTATAAAGATAGTTATTTACTTAAAGTAGCTTAAAGTTAATAAAAAAATAAAAGCTTTAATATACTTTAAGATATTAGTATATTTTAATAATAAAGGTAAGGGATATAAAATTTACTTAAATATTAAAACCTCCTCTATTTTAGTTAATAAAGAATAGCTTAAGTAAAATAGTTATAATGTTAAATAAAGCACTTAAAACCTTAAAACAGTAAATAGTATAAATTCTTTATTCTTTATTATTAAAATAGTGATATTTAACTTTTATATTCTTAGTACTATAAGAGGCACTTAAGTTTCTAGCTACTTTATAGTTACTATAAATATTATAAATAACTTTATACTTTAAATGCTTATTAATATAAAATTTATATATAATTATAATATGTAAATTAATTTTATTAATTTTAACGTAACTTTCTATATAGTCTATAGTATAGTAGTAAAGAGATAAATCTTTTATATACTATACTTAGTACTAATTTAAAGGGTTATAGCAGCCTACACTATAATAATTTCTCTATATTTTATAGAGATTCTATTAATTAAATAGAAAGACCTTTAAAATAAATAGGAAACTAACGTTTACTATTTCCACTTAAAGTACTATTAAATTTTTAATATTTTTATTTAATAGAGTTAGAAGAAGCTACTTCCTATTTATAATAACACTAATAAGCCCTTATATATTAAAATAAAATAATAGCTAAGAACTCTTAAAGCTATAAATTTAGTTAGTTTCTATTATACTATCCTTAATATTTACTAATATATAGCTTTCTATAGAGACAATATTATTATTTTAAATAGCTTAATTTTTAACTATTCTAAAGATATTACAGCCTTTAAAATTAAAGATATAAAACTCTTTAAAAACAATAAAGACCTTAACCTTAAAGCTATTAATAAAGGGATATTATTATATAGTATCTCCTATTTTAAAAATATTTTATTTATTTATAATATCTTTAGTATTAAAGTAGCTAACCTTAATACTAATATAGCTACTTAACTTATTAAACTCTTTAATAAATTTAATATTTATTAAAATAAAGGGATAGTCTCTATAGCTAATAAAGATAAAATATATATTAACTTTATTCTTAAATAGTAAAATAAGGTTAAACCTTTATAGGTTTATAACCTTAATTAGAAGAATTATAAGAAATTCTATAAAATTTAAGATAAGAAGTATAAAGTTAATAAGATATTATTTTTAAGTAGTAGAGAAAAGGCTCTTTACCTATATCTAAAATTTATTATTTAGTAAATAACTAGTAGAGTAATAAAGGTATATAGGGTTATAGATATATAATTAGTTAACTATATAATAATATTAGATATTTACCTATTACTTAACTAAAGTAATATTATAAATAATGCCTATAGAAAGAAGTGGAAAACCCTTTTAAATACTATAGGTTTTTTTAATTAGCTTCTAGTGTATTTAAACTATTATAACTAAATAGCAATTATTTTAAAAAGAGGCGTAAAGGTATTCTATATTATAATATAGGGGTATAAAAACTTATTAGTATATATATAGCGCTTTATAGATTGCCTATTTTATAACTATAACTTTATTTAGGTTTATATTAATAATATTATAATTTTCTTAAATACCCTCAAAAACTACCTTTACTATCTTAAGATTGTTTTTAATATTATTAATAAGGCTTGCCTTTATATTTTAACTAATAAGTCTTTTATTAAATATCTCTCTATTTAGCTACTAGGGTTTATTATTAATATAAATAGCTTTGTTAATATAAATAATAAAGTAAAGGCTCTTAAACGCTTATAAATATTAACTATACTAGCTAATTTTAAAACCTTTATTAAAATAGTAGGTTACCTCTACACTAATATACTATAGTTTAATATTTATATTTACTTTTTTTAAAATAGAAAGATAAGCCTTTTATAAAAAGTTAAGGAAAGAAATAAGATTTTATTTAGCTCTTTAAAGTAAGTTTAAAAATAAATAGTAAAGTTTAAGACTTTTAAATCTATTAAAGAGGAAACTATAGCCTTTAAAAACTTATATAACCTTTTATATATAAAGGTACTCCTTTAATATTATAATTTAAAGAAACTACTTTTCTTTAAGGTTAATATATATAAAGAAGGGTTTAGCTTATATACTTTTTAACTTAATATAAAATAAAATAGTATAAGTATTTTTAAAAAGGATATTAATAGTAATAAGTTATAACATATTGCCTTTCTTTTATAACCTACCTCTACTATTAAAAAACGCTATAGCTTAATTAAAGTAAAGATTGCTACTATTATATAAAGAATATATAAACTATATAAAATAGCTTAATTTAACCTTACTTCTATTAATATTATAATAGATTATACTTTAGTAAAAGGGATTATTTATTATATATTACTTATAATAATAAATCTTAATAAAGCTAACCTTAAATTAATAAAAGTTATAAACTACCTTTTATAGTTTAACTTATATATAATCTATATTTTTAAAGTCTTAAATATAATCTTTAATATACTTTTAAGACTCTTTATTAAACTTAGCTATTAAGAAGCAGTAAATAGCAGTACTTTTAATAAACTAAATGCTTATATATATTTTAATAAAGACTATATAGTAGGAGTTATAATTAATTCTTAGCTTAAAGAAGCTATATTAATAAGGTACTATATTAACTTAAAGTATAGCTATATTTTATAAAGTATTATAAATTACTACTAAAAATAATAATAACTTAGCTACTATTGCCTATAAATCCTAATATATAGCTAGGACCTTTATAATAATAAATTATTATATTATTAAAACTCTAAAGGATATTACTAGCTATATATACTCTATAATTATATAGAGGAAATTCTAGCTATAGTTTATAATAACTACTATTACTTTAGTATTAGCTATATAGTTAAGGAGCTAAGAGTAATAGTTTTTTTAAGTATAAATAAGTAAATCTATAATTATATTATATACTGCCCTATATATAGAGAGAATTCTACATTATAAAGTAAAGCTATTAATAAAATACACCCTTTATAAATAAAGCCTACTCCTTTTTATATAATATCTTTAGATTTTATTATTAATATACTAAAGAAACTGTCTATTAATATAGCTTAGTTAGTTAAGGGATTTAACACTTTAAATATTCTATATTTAATAAATTGCTTATTTAGTAAAAAGACTATTCTTATATTAAGGTATAAAATATATATAGTAGAAATTTAAGCTAAACTACTACTTTAATTACTATACCTTATAAATTAAAGCCTCTCTAAAGAAATTATTAGTAATTATAATTCTAAATTCCTCTTTAACTTATAAAAAGCATTATTTTATACCTTTAGCGTTAAACTCTTTATATTAACTATATACTACCTTTAAATTAATAGTTTAGTTAAGAGAAAAAACTAAACTATAATAATAGCGATTTACTTCTATATAATAACTAACCTTAATATATTATAGGTTAATATCCTTTTTATACTATAGTACTACCTAAATAATATAATAGCTATAGCTATTAATTATTCTTTTAATAAGCTAGTTTTTAAATATAAGCTGCTATTAATTATAAACCTTCTCTATAGTATAGAAGATACTAGCTTTAACCTAAAGAATATTAACTTTACTATCTTTAAATATCTATATTAATAGAAAGTAGAATATACTATTACTATAGTAGCTACCTTTATTAAAATTTAATATAATTTTAAGTATAACTTAGTAAATATTAATATTAGTAATATAGTATACCTTTAACTTTATTTAAAATATAAGCTTTTAAAGAAATTTAAAAAAAAGTGGTTACTTTAAAGAGCTAAGCTATTTAAAGTGTTAAAGTAAATCTTACTACTTTCTTTTTATTTAAATTTCTTAGTTAGATTTTATATATACTTAGTAGTTTTAATAGCCTATTTATAAAAACTATAGTAAAGAAGTAACCTTTTTTAAAGGTAAGCTACTATATTACCCTTAATAGCCTTTAAAGGTAGCTTTAAAGTAAATTACTAAGAAATTAAATAAATTAGTAGCTATAGAGCTTATTTTTTTTATAAGAAAGGGTAGGAACTTAAACTTAAATTTTTTATTTAATAAAAAGGATATATAGTAAAGGATAATTAATAGATATCTAAAGAAAATATATAGGTTAATATTAGTAAAATAGTAGAAGAATACCTTTAAAAACACCTAATTAATTAGAAAATAAAATAGTAAAGGAAGGGCACTAAGCTTACTTTATACTAAGATTAACTAGCTAAATTAAGCAAGTACTTAAAAAAAGGGATTAAAAACCTTTATAAGTTAATAAATACTTATAGAATACTATAGCTTTTAGGCTATAGTCCTTTACTTATATATCTTACTTTAAACTTACTTTATTCTTTATAATTTAAAACTAAGAAAACCCTATAACCTTTTTTAATTATCCCCCTTTTTTAACTAAATTCTACGTTTTTATTTATTTAACTCCTTACTTACCTCTCCTTATTTCTAATTATATTTACTAAAATTACTTTTAAATACTATTAATTATCCTTTAAACCTATTATAAATAATAGTATTTTTTACTTATAATAGTAAATAATTAAGAAAACCTAATTTAAAAGTAGTAATAAACCTAAAGGAGCTTTATAGAAACCTTTTTAAGATTCTTTATTTATATCTCTAATAATTATTTATTAATTATAACTACTATAAGCTTTTTAATACCTCCTTAACTCTTTTTAATACTTTTTTATATAGAAGTAATAAATAAATCCTTAATAATAGATCCTTTATAAAGTTTTATATAACTTAAGGAATATAATAATAACTTCCTTTATATTAATAAGTTAGAAAAATATAATCTTAGTATAGAAAGATTTAATATCTTTAGTATTAATTTAGTTATTTATAATATAGCCTTTTACACTTATTTAGCTACCTTTAATATAGCCGCTAACCTTTACACACTACTTACTAACTTCTATATACTTAATAACCCTATAGCTATAATTAATAATAAATATTAAAAGCTATTTAGCAATTTACTTTAAAATAATAATAATTTCTTTAATAAAGAAACGCTTAACTTAGGTCTTAATAAAGAAATAATTAATTTAGCTTAACTTTAAAACTCTATAATATAGCGATTTAATAAAATAGTAGTTAAGTACTTTATAAATAAAGCTACCCTTAAATATATTTAGAAATACTATAGCCTTAGCTATTTATATTAATTTAATAAAGCTAATAGCATTAAATATATTATAGTAAATAATAAAATCCTAAAATAAAACGCCTTAAAGGCAAAATACTATAGTAAATATCTATTAATAAATAATAATAAAGCTACTAATAATTATAAACCCTTTTTAATTTTATATATAAAGTAGCGCTTTTAGGGTTAAGGTAATATAAAGAAATAATAGTTTTATAAAGATATTTTATACTTTATAAGTTAGGAATTTACTATATAAAGAGTAATAATTACTAATAATAGGGTTTTTATTATAAAAGATAATAGCTTATATAAACTATAGTTAACTACCCTTTATATTACCTTTAGTATTATTAATAAAGAGAGAGTAGCTTTAGAAGTAATACACTTAATACTAAAGAAAGGTAGTATAACTTATAGATCCTTAGAACTTCCCTTTATTTATAGTATTTAAAATAGCCTTAAAAAGGTAGTTTATACTTACTACTTTAAAGGTAGTATTAAGGGTAAAAACTATAAAATATAAATATTAAACCACTATAAAATCTTAAATATTTGCTTTATTTATAGCTAAAGGTATATTAATAGTATTATTATAGGCTCCCTTACTATAATATAAAGGGCTAACCTTATATAAATCCTTAATACTATATTGCTTAAATACTTTATAAAGTTTAATAGTAAGTTTTAAAACTTAATTTAAAGACTTACTAAAATAAAGAAGAAAGTCTATAAAATAAAGGAGAATAACTATAAAAGGGAAAACGCTACTATAATAGTAGTATTTACTAGCTTAGCTAATAATTTAACTTTAAAAAACTATAGTAAAGCTATAATATATTTATAAAGAAAAGTAAAGGCTTTCTTTACTTTAATTCTTAACCTCTTTTATATTTATAGCCTTAATTTTAATAAAACCTTTTAGTTTACTCTATTTAAAGACGCTATCTTTATTAATATTAGTATTAAAAAGCTAGTATTATATTTAATAATAGTAGAAACTAATATTATTAATAACACTAAGGTATAAACCTAACTTTATATAGATATTAATATATTAAGCTTATAGGTTTAAGCTATAAAAACACTATAGCCTATAACTATGCCTTTAAGGACTAGTTTTTAATCTATTAATATTAATAAAGCTAATAATAATAATCTTTTATAAAGAACCTATAAGCACTTAAAGGTAGATTCTACTGCTAATATAGTAACTATTAAGCTAAAAATCACCTTAATTAAATTTTAAACTAGTATTATAAATTATTACCCTAGCCTTTAAAGTATTTTTAAATATAGAAAGTAGGGAATAGGCACTTTCTATAAAAAACTGTAAGTTTTAAAAGCAGTATTATAATGCTTTAATATATTTAAATAATATAGTATATAGAAACTTAAGATTAATAAAGTATAAAGAAATATATTTACTTATAAATAACTGCCTTTCTTTTAATAAAGACCTTATTAGCTATAAAGCTATAACACTATAACTAGCTATAAAATGCCCTATAACCTTTATATATAAAGATATATAGTGACTTAGCTATTATAATAATCCCTTGCTTTAATTTTATTAAACACTTTACTAAGCTAAGAGGCTACTATATTTCTTTTATAAAACCACACTCCTCTATAGCTTTAATGCGCCTATAATAGAAATATTATATATTACCTATAAAGCTATATTAGGCTTAGTAAAAGTAAGAATAAATATACCTATAATAGAAATATTATATATTATCTATAAAGCTATGCTAAGCTTAGTAAAGGTAAGAATAAAGTAAATTACCCCTCTTACTTAATTTATAGCTATATTAACTAGCTATTTATTATAATTAATATTTCTTTTCTTTTACTTTATTAGTATTTCTCTTTCCCTTTTTCTTCTATTCTTTCCTTTACCCTCTCCTTTATTATCTCCTTTTAATTCCTTTTAGCTGCTTTTAATATCTTTTAGCTTAAATATACACTCCCTTTTATCTTTTTATAAGTTTTATAAACTCTTATAATAAAAATGTAATTTATATATTAAAATAGTAATTAAGGAATAAAATACTGCCTACTAAAAGGTAGATTAAAGCTATAATACTATATAGTAATATACTAAATATATTACTACTATAGTTATAAAAGGTAAGGCTATTAAATAAAGTGCTTTAATTTTAAGAATAATTTATAATAATAGAAGAATTTAATATTAAAACTTTACTATTTATAAATTAGCTTATTTATAAAGGTAAAACTATATACTTTTAAGTAGTATTTACTAAGTTTAGCTACTTAATTAAATTTAGTTTTTATATTAAAAATATTAATAGACTTAGTACTTTATTACTTAGGAGTTCTATTAATATATTACTAAGCTTAATATAAAAGCCTTAGTTTAGTTTTAAAAGAATATCTTTACTTTTACTAAAAAGATCTTTATTAAAGATAAATAATAGGGTTTAATTATTAATAGCTTTATAAAATATATTAACTATTATATTTTAAAGGAACTTACTAAAGGAAGTAATAATTACTAAATATATCTATACTTTTATAAATACTTTAAAGCTATAAGCGTAAAAAGCAGTAAACTAGAATCCCTTTAAATAAAGTAAGGTTTTTTTAAATATAAGTGTAATATATTTAAAATAATAATATTTATATAAATTTACTTTTGTTTTCTAAATAATTACTTTATATATAAATAAATCTAGTAACTTACCCTTATAGAATTTTAAAACGCTATTAATTAAATTATAAATAACACTTCTTTTTATAAATACCTACTATTTTATACTAATCCTTTGCTTATCTATTAAGGATCTTAAACTAAATTACAAATTTATATAATTTATAGTATAAGTAAATAAGCCCTTTAGTCTACTAAAGAGCGAATTAATTACAGCCTCTATATAATAGATATTAATACTTTAAAGGCAATTAATACCTATAAAAAGTATATTATTTATATAGTAGCTATTAAATAGCAATAAAATTATAAGTAACTCTATATAAAAATTATATACTATATATATAAATTACTAGTTATTTCCTTAGTTTTAAGCTATTTAATTATAGAAGTTAAGAGGATTTTTAGCGTTAACCTTTATAAATATAACTACATTAAGTATTTTAATTATTCTTAAAGGATAAGCTTATTAGTTATTTACCTATATAGCCTATATTTAATAAACTATAATATTTAAATAGGTCTTAGAGAAGACTTTAAATACCCTATAATAGACCTTAGCATTAATAAATAGCTTTAAGTAGCAGAACTAATAGAACCTAAAGAATAAAATATCTTTAACTATATAAAATATAGCGTTTATAATATAAAATATACTATATTTAAAGACACCTCTATTAATAAAGATAAAGAAGATAATGCCCTTTTTAATATAAAAGAGAAAGAAGACCTTTTTATATAATAATTGTTTTTTCTATAAAGTACTAACTTATTAACGCCCTTAACTACACTATAATAATTATAGGTATAGTGTAGAAGAGGCAGTAGTTATAACTTTACTTTTATATAATATCTACTTTTATATTTCTACTTATCTTTAAAAAGAGTATATAAAAGTCTGTATAATATACTATAAAAATAGAGAATATTACTATTTTCTTTTATAGATTAATTATATATTTTACACTTTATACCTTACTTCTTTATTTTATTTAATAAGATTCTTAAGGTATATATAATACTATATATTAATTTTCTTTTCTTTAATATATAGAAATAGTTAGTGTCTACTATAATATATAGTTTTCTATAATTTTATATTTTTATTTTACTTAATATATAAACTAGCTAATGTTTACTATAATATATAGTTTTATAATTTTCTTTCTACCTATAAATAGTTTAAGACAGACTTATCTTTTATACACTTTAGACTTATTATAAAATGGAATTTCTTATATAAAAGGAGGATTTTTAAGAATGTAAGTAAAAAGATAACTTTATTACTATATATAACTATATATCTATCTATAACTTATGTGTGTTCTCTTTTATAATTTCTCTTACAATTGTTTATAACGCATTCTATAAGTTGTAAATGCCTACGCTTTACGTGCTGTATCTAGCGCGTAACAACTGCCTTTCTAGAAGGCTAAAGGCTTCTGCTAGGTCTTGTTGCTAAATTATAGCGGCCTAAGGGGCCTCGGAACAGCTATCTCTTAGAAGTATAAGAATAATAGCTTGGTTAGGGTTACTTAAATTACTAGAAAATCCCTTAGGATTATCTAGAAAATTAAGCATTCCTAAAGCCCTAAATTAGATTGCTAGGGCTTGTTTCTATTAATTGTAATTTTCCAGTCCCTTTAGCCTCGTAGCCTCTAGGAAGCTATAAACCCTTTTATTAAATTCCTTAATAATAGAGTTATTATAGAAATTTAATATATTAGAAGCCTTATTTTAGCTTACACTTCTATTAGAATTAGGATCTTTTAGTAGTGTATTTATTAGTTTATTTACTAAGTTATTAGCTATAATTATAGCTAAATCTTTTAATTTTTATAGAATATTAAAGATATTATTATTTTAGGCAGTAATTTACTGGTTTATAGAATTAACCTAAACCTACTCTTAGCTCTTAGCTTAAGGCCTTAAGTTTATAGAGTCTATAGCTGCTAAATTATAGAGAAAGGAAAAGCTTTATAAAGTAGGAATTTATAGAAAAAATGCTTATAAAAGCTTTTATTTATAGATCTTAGCCTTTAAAAATAGAAATGTTTCTAAGGCCTTTATAAAAGGAAAGCTTCTATAATATTTCCTTTTTATAAAGGGGAATACCTCTATACTCTTTTTATAGAAATAGGAGTTTTTTATATTTTTTCCTTTTTTTTATAGAAGTAGGAATGCTTTTATAATTTATAGATTTTATTTTTATAGAAGTAAAATTTCTTTTATATTATATTTCTCTTTATTTTATAGAAAGAGAGACTTCTTTTAGTAAATTTATTTTATTTTTATAGAAGGAATAATAGCTTTTAAGTCTTTCTTTAAGTCTATACTTTAATATAGAAAATTTAAATAATTTCTAGTGAATTTTCTCTTTATTTTATAAAATTTAGTGAATTTTTTAGTACTTAAAAAGTGCCCTTAGGCTTATAATCTATTAGAAATAAAAGGTTTATAGAGGCTTTTACCCTTTAAAGTATTAAGGTAGTAAGGCTTAGTAAGCTAATAGTTAGAAGGTCTTTATAGCGCTATAGCAGTTATTATAGGCCTTATTTTTATATTAAAAGCTTAATATACACTTTTTAGTATATAAAATATATTAAATTTTAGCTTATAAAATATAAGTAAATTTTCTTAGATTTTATTTAATTTATTTAATATTATAGGTGATAGGTTTAATTAATAGTTTATATAGTTATAGGTAGCTATAAAGAGATAAGTATTTTTCTTTATATACTTACTAAGCCTATTAATAAATCTATATAGTTAATAAAGGCTTATAAGCTACTTTTTATTTTCTATAAAATTTATTTATATAGGAAAATAAAAAAATAAACTTATAGCTATATAACTAACCTACTAATATATATATTAAAAATTCTACTTAATAAAAATCTATATATAAAAAAAATCCTAAAAATCTAAAAATTAGGAAATTTATATAAAAAAATTTCCTTTACTTTAATAATAATAAAACTCCTTATATTTCCTTTTTATAACCTTTAGTCCTTATATAATTTAATTTTAAAGATCTTTTATTTCCTCCTTTAAAGTAGCCTATAGGTTATATAACTTAAAGCTTTAT
This sequence comes from Claviceps africana, assembly GCA_018360145.1. Classification (NCBI taxonomy): domain Eukaryota; kingdom Fungi; phylum Ascomycota; class Sordariomycetes; order Hypocreales; family Clavicipitaceae; genus Claviceps; species Claviceps africana. The sequence goes on from SRPY01000067.1 coordinate 44,471, forward strand.
AGCTACTAAGTAATATAGCTTAAATCTTTAATTAAAATTTAGTTAGTATACTTTATTACTATAAAAATTAATTATTAAGGCTAATAGTTTATTAGCTTCTTAATTAAGTATATACTAACTATTAAAGTGTGTAATTAAGGGCGAAAAGGCTAGAAAAGTGGGGTGCTTATAGCTATAAGCTTTTAGCTAAAACATCTATTTTTACGCTTACTACGCGTATGCGTACGTGTGTGTTACGCGCACCGCCGCTAGCTTTTAACCTAAAGACCCCCTATAAAGGTCTCTATAGAGGTTAGAGTTAGGGTTGTTATAAGGCCTGTTAAAAGTCCTTATAGTGGATGAGGTCTCCTGAAAATAGCTGTTATTTTCAACAAATTTTTATAATAGGTATTACTTAAGGCTAAACTTAGGCCCCTTTAGCACTTATATCTATTACTATATATAGGTTTTCCCCTTTATTTTAAGGTTTTTTCTATATAGGTTACTAAAATAAGGTATTAGCTAAGGGCTCTATGCCCCCTAGAGTAAATAAATAAATAAATAAATATAGTTTATATAAATTAATATTTTATATTTATAAATATTACTATATATAGTAATTATAATAAAGGCTTAACTTAAGCTTTATATTAAAGCTACTTTAATATTAATAAAGTATTAAATTATTTATTAAATAACTCTATATAAATTATACTATATAAAGTTAGCTACTACTATACCTTTATTAAAGGGTTAAATTAAATTTATATTAAACTCTATAAAATAATTTAAATTATAGTATACTTAAAAGTTAAAAACCTTTTATATTATATTATAAACTATTATTAAGTTAAATAAAGCTTACTTTAATCAATATTTAACTTAGCTTTATATTAAACTTTAAAAACTTATTAAATATACTTTATTAAGCTATATATATTTATAATAATTTAAATTAATATTTAAAATTTAAATTAGCTATAATACTTTTATTATAAGTTTAAATTAAATACTTATTAAATTAATTATAATAATATATATTAAAGTCTTTTATTTTATTAAAGTAAAGGAGGTAAAGATATATTTACTTTATACTTTATATAAATTAAAGTTAAGGCTTAAATAAATATAAAAAAGAATTAAAAATTTATTAAAAAGTCTTTAACTTTTAATTAATTAACTATTTTCTTTACTACTTAAAATTAATATAATATTAAAGGTTTAAGTTAGCTTTAATATAAAAATTAAAATAACTTTATATTAAACTTTAAAAAAAAAAGAGGTATTTATAATTTTTATTTAAATATAAAGAAAAAAAAAGAGAAAAAGAGAAAAAACCTTTAAAAAAGTCCCCTTTATTTATAAAAAAAAAGCAATACTTTAAATTATTTATTAAATTATTTATTAATATACTAAACTTAATTAAATAATTAATAACTACTATTTTACTACTATACTATATTTATATAGTTTATTACTAAAGCTTAATTTAATTTTATATTTAGTATTTATTAAATTAATAACTCTTAATAATTTAATATATAATAATTACTTAATTTAGTAATTAATATACCTTTAAATTAATAATATAGCTATATTATAATTTATAACCTTTTATAACCTTTTATATTCTTTTATATTACTATATATTCTATAGTATATAACTAATATACTATATCCCTTTTAATAACTTAGCTTAGCTTTAAATAAAGCCTAACTTAAGCTTATAAAGTCTTTATTCTCTCTCTTTAAATTTAATATATTTTTATATACCTTTTTATATATATTATTTATACTTTTTATTAAACTTTTTTTAATAACTATAGCTAAAGCTTAGTTAGTAGTATATTAAGTTTTATAATAAGCACTACTTAAAGCTTAACTTAAGCTCTTTTAATACCTATACTTACTATTATATATAGGTTTTCCCTTTTATTTTAAGGTTTTTTCTATATAAATTACTAAAATAAAGTACTAGCTAAGGGCTCTATACCCCCTAAAGTAAATAAATAAATAAATAAATATAAAAAGTACTTTATAATAAGCTTTATTTACTTTATAAACTATTAAATAGCTTTTATTTTTAATTAGTATTATAAAAGCCTTTATTATTTTAACTTTTATAAAGTAAAGTATAAAAAAAGGTTTTTAAAGTTTATATAAAAGTAAAAGTAAATTTTATAGCTTTTTAACTATTTATATTACTTTAAAGTAATTTTAATATTTAGCTTTATTTAAAAAAAGTACCTTTAAATATAAATATATATATCTTTTTTTTCTTTATTTATATATTAAAAAGATTTATTAAATATATAATATTTATAATAAATAATAATTTATAAATATTAAGGCTTAAAATAAAATAAGCTTTAAAAGCTTTTTTTAAATTTAATTAATTAATTAAAGTTAAACTTTTACTTTAATAATAGGTTTTTATAAATAATATTTTTAATATAAATAGTTTAATATATATAATTAAGCTTAAGTAAACTTTTTAAATTTTTATTAAATATAATAATTAATAAACTTATATATATAAACCTTTATATTTTTTTAATAAAATTTAGCTATTTTTTAATATTAATTTTATTTAACAAGTTTATTAAAAAAAACTTTAATTTTTAAGCTTTTAATTTTAATTATAAATAAAAATATTTTTATTTATAGTTTTATAATTATAAAATATATATTTAAATAATAATAAAAGAGTTATTAAATATTATTTATATAAACTTTATATTAATTTTATTAAGCTTTAAAATCTTTTAATAAACACAATTACTAAAATAAATATAAAGCCTTTATTTAAAAATTCAATAATAAAGTAAATTTAAAAATAATATTATATAATATTTAATAAAGCTACTTTAATAAATATAAGTTAAGCTATACTTTAAATTTTACTATTTACTTTAAAATTATTATTACTACCTTTTTAATTATTTAATTAAAGCTTAATTTATTTATTATTATTATTTTTTAAGTAAAATATTAAATTAAAATAATAACTTATAAATAATACTTTATAAATATTTAAATTTAAATAATAAAGAGATAATTTATATAAAAAGTATAAAAAAAGTAAATTAACTTTAATATAATTATTAAATCTTTTTAATATAATAGTCCCTTTATTTTAATTGATTACTAAAGTATAATTAATACCTTTAATAAAATAAAAAGAAGTATTCTTTTATTAAGAATAATTAAAAAATACTATTATAAATAATAAAAAAAAAATAAAAGAGAAAAGCTAGTTTAAAGGCTTTAATAAGCTAATTAAATTATTAAATTAAAAAGTAAAATATAAAATAATATTTATAAAGTATTAATTAAAGTAATAAAGAATATTAAGCTTAATACTACTATATATATAACTATTATAAAACTCTTACTTTTTTTATAAAAAAGAGGGATTTAATAATATAATATTCTTATATTTATATTTACCTTTAGTATTAATATATTAATTATTTTAATTAAATTTTTATAATTAAAATATAAGGTAATATTTATAAATATATTTATAATTAAATAAAAGAAAAAAAAAAAAGTTAAATTTTATAAAAAAAGAGCTTAATATTATAGAAAAAAGATTAATAGTTTATAAATAACTTTTAAAAAAAAGTAAATTTAATAAAAGCTATTAATCTTTATTACCTTTAATTTATTTAATAAAACTAAAAACTTAAAATTAAAAAAATAAACTATTTAATTAAAAAAGAAATTATTATTTTTTTCAAATTAAAATTTATATAATATTTTATTTTCTTTAGCTTTAAATTATATTAAATTATAGCTATAATAAAATTAGCTATTATATTAAAAAGGTATTATATTAAGCTAAATAGTTATAAGGAATATATAAAGGGATATAATTAAAAATTAAGCTATTATAGCTATAAAAGGAGAAAGGACCTTTAATATAATAAAGATTAATTAATTAAAAGATATAAAAAGGTCCTTTATTTTTAAATAGCTTTCTATAAAAATAGCTATTATAAATTATTATATATACCTTAATTAAATTAATTAACTTAAGCTTAGTTACTACTATAATATTCTTTTAAAAGCACCTTATTATTAAAGCTAATTTATTATTTTCTTTTTACTTTTTTTAATATTTTTAACTTTAAACTATTTAATTTATTTAATAACTTTTTAATAAAACTAACTTTAATTATTTTAATTATATAGTTATAGTTATAGTATTTTTATAATACCTGTAATTTAATAAGGTATATAGCTTGCTTAAATGTGTTCTTCTTTCTTAGGCTAATACATTAATAAAGTATTTTAGGTTTTTATAATTAATAAAAATTATAAATAATTAAACTATACTATATAATTTAGCTAATTAAAATTTAAAATAAAAAATAATATTTAATAGTTCTTTATTATAAATTATATAGTTTCCTTTAATATTTTATAAATAAATTAAATAGTAAGCTATTAAATAAAGTATACGTTTTTTATTATATTAAAATAAATAGCCTTTAAATACGATTTTTAAAATATTAACTTTAATTACTATATTTTTTTTAAAATTTTATTAAGCTAAATTTAAATATATAATAAATATATTTCTTTAAGTAATAAAAGTAGCTTTATATTTTATAAATTAAATAAATTTAATAAATATAAAAAATAAATTAATAAAGTTAAAAAAGCTAACTATAAACTTTTAATAAAAGTTTATAAAACTAAAAAAGCTTTAAACTTTATACACTTTAATAAAGGCCTTTTAATTATATATAGCTATAATTTTCTTTAAATTTAAGTAAAGTTTATACTTTATATAAATAATAAACTTTAAGTACTTTACTTTTTATATATTAAAGGTATATTTATTAATATTAAAATAAAGGCCTATATTTTAAGGTAAAAAAAACCTTTTATATATATTAAATATAATTCTTTTAAAACTTATTAATATAAATTAAAATATTATTAAAGTAAGTAATAATATATAGCTTAAAGGTATTATTTAAAGTACTATTAATATATTATTAAAATATAATTAAAGCTTTAACTAAATTAAAAAAGTAAATAAATTATTTAAAAAAGCTAAATTATATATAAAAAGTAGTAAAATATTTATACTTTACTATTATTTATAAATAGTAAAAAGCTATATAAATATTAAGCTTTATAAATTACTTAGCCTTTATTAAAAAGTATAAACTTCCTTAATTAATAGTAATAAATAATAGTTTTAATTTATAATTCTATTTAAAATATAATAATTAATATAAAATTACTATTCTTTACTTATCTTTTTAATAAAAAAACTAATATTATTATTAAAGAAAATAAAGCTTTAATTTAACCTTTATTTATTAAGTTTATAATTTATTTTTAAATTTTAAAAATTTAATTATATAGTATATTATATAATAATACTTATAAAAGTTTTAAAATTAAGCTATTAAAATTATTTTATAAACATATATAGTAATTGAAATAGCTTTAATATAGTAAAAAAGCATTTACTTTTTTTTACTAAAGATATTTATAAAATTCTATAATTTTAATAAAAGCTATATAATAATATTATTATTTAAAGGGATTAAGTTACTTACTATATTTAATAAAATAATATTAATCTTTTTTAAATTAATTATTATAAAGGTTAGAAATATATTTAATTTAACTATATATTATATAAAAGCTATATAAATAAATTTTAATATTACTATAATAAAAATAAAAGTATAATAACTATTTAAAGCTTAAATTTAAAAGCTTAATTAAGCCTTTATAATAAAAAGGTAGTAAGTAGTATAAATTTTAATTTTATTTTATAATAATTAAAGTAATTTTAAAATATAGTTATATAAAAGACTTAAAATTATATAAGCTATAATAAAGAATATTTATTTATTAAGATTAGCTATAAAATAAACTAAATAAATAATATATAAATACTTTATAAAGGCTTAGCTTTATTTTAAAATAGCTTTTACTATTATAATAATTTAATATAAAGTAAAGAAAGAAATATATTAAAGTTTTAAATATAATATAATATATTTACTTATAATAATAAAACTATTATAATTATTATTAACTTAAGTATTAAAGAATATAGTATTATTATAAAGAATAAATAAAAGAAATAATAATTTCTTTATATATTCTTTTATTTTTTTATATATTTATTTATTTAACTACTCTAAGGGGCATGGATATTTTTTTATATAAATATATAAATATATTAAGTTATTAAAAAGTTAATAATATACGTTATTATTTAATTAATATTTATTATTAAAACTTAAGTAATAAATATCTTTTTTTTAAATTAAACTTTAAAGTTTTATTTATTATTTCTTTATTAAAGATTTTATATGTTTAAATAGCTACTTTATTTAAATAAAAAGCTAAAAAAAAGCTATAACTTTAAATATAATATTTTATAATATTATAATATAGATATTAGCTTACTTAATACTATTATTTAATAATATTTTATTTTATTTATAGTATTTATTTATTATTTATTAAGTAAATTATTTTACTTTAAATTTTATTTTTTATAAACCTTTTCTTTATTTTAAAGGTAGTATTTTTAAAGGTAATAAAGTTAATATTAATTATAAAGATATTTTTTATATAATTTTAAGCTTAATAGCTATATTATTAAGCTTTAATATATTTTTTTAAATAGTAAAAGTTAATATTTAAAGTAATACTATAGTAATAATTTACTACTTTATAATAATTATTATAAAGGATATTATAATTTATATAATAGTTATATATATATTTATTAAGTATAATATAAAGTTTAAAAAGTTTTCTTATATTTATTTAATTAATACTTTTAATAAAAATAAGCTTTTATTTAAAATAAATATAAAAGTTATTAAAATACTTATTTATATATTATTTAAATTAATTTAATTTAAAAACTATTTATTTTTTTTAATAAAAATTTATAAATATATTATAAAAGTATTAAAAAAAGTATTAAAAATAATAATTAAAGGTATACTTTAATTTAAAAAGTAAAGTAATATATTTTTATATTTTTAAGCTTAAGTTTTAATAAATTAAAAACTATTTATTATAATTAATATTAATAAAGTTTAAATTAGCCTTTAATTTATAAGCTATAAAGCTTTATAATATTTAAAAAAAGGCTTTATTATTATTATATAATATTTTTATAAAAAGTATTTTATATTTAAAGTATTTTAATATAAAGGCTATAGTTATTATAAAAGTTATAAATATAATACTTTATATTATTACCTTTATTACTATTATATAAAGGTATATTTTTATTAATTATACTTTATATTATATAATTATTTTTTAAAGAAATTAAAGTTTATAAATATTATTAAATTAACTTTAATAGTTATTATTTATTAAGTTTATATTAACTTTATTATATTTATAATAGTTAATAAATATTATAAATTAACTTAAATAGCTATTATAATTTAATATTAATAGAATTATTATTAATTTTAAAAAAAGAGAAAGTTTTCTCTCTTTTTTTTTATTAGTTTATATACTTTTATATCTTTATATATTTACTTAATAAGGTTTTAATAAAGCTTTATTAATAATAGTTTTATTAAAAGTGGTTTTACTAAAGACTCTTTTAATAGAGATTTAGTAGAATGCTTAAAGTAATATATATCCTCTATCTCTTTCTAATAAAACTAATAAGCTTATTATAGCTTCGTGCCTTTAGGATCCAAGCTACCAGCTCGAATCCATCACACCAGTCCTGTATTAATGCTAATCACTAAGAAGTACAATGTATATCGTCATTGCTTAGATCATGCCAAACAGACTGGCACAACAATGAAGTCAGAAATGCGAGCTTTATATTGTTAAGCTGTTGCGAAAAGAGGATTCGGAAATGGAGATCAAACAATCCCTCGGACAAATATTTTCGTTCTTTACGAAGCTCGTTGATTTCGAACTCACGAAAACGAATAATGTACCAGTTGCGCCACCTATTATCCCCCATCAATCCAGGCTGAGCAACGACTCGTAGCTGAATTTTGATCAGTGCCGTGCAAACACTTTACTTCTTGATCAGGAGGTAGACATTGTCGACTCGTAGCGGTGTAAGCTTTTTAACGGGTCCTTGCAGGGACATAAGCAATCCTCCAAATGAGACATAGGCATTGCTACGGGTTGCAAAATGCTCCATTAGTAAATGAGTGGTATAATTAGAGCTGTATGCGGTTTCAAGGGGGAAAGCAACAATGCCAAAAGCTTCAATAGCATACATAGTATTTCCGTCATAGGTTTCTTCAAACTTGTAGATCTTGCCATAGCAAACATAATCGTAAAGATCGGCTAGGGTTGCTGGGGCATCTGCTCCTTTGCCAACATCTCGCCATCCTTTTTCGACTTCCTTGGTACCGTCTGGCGACAGAGTTGTTGAAAGAACAACATGCAAGGAATCAGCTACCGCGCAAGGGAACAATTCAGTGTTGATATCGAGAACCATGACTGTTTGCGAGTCGGCTGAAGTACATGAGATTCGTGCAACTCGATCATATTTTGATTGGTCGTAGTCCGTGACTGTAAAGCTTTCCTCGTAAAGAGTCGCATCACTACTGCCGCTGGACATAGCAATGACTATTAGAAACCAAGGGCAATCAACCTCGGCAAATTTCGTGCGTTACAAATATGAGCAGTGTGTGAAAAATCCAGTGTAAGGATGTGAAGTAAACACCGTCAAGGAGAAGGCGGGAAAAGGTTAAGGAACGTCAAGGAGAAGAACAACTATAGCACGTCTTGTTTCTTCTAATTCGTCGCTCGACTTGAGTGCTCAAACAGATTATACCAAGTGCCCACGCTCGAAGAAAATCGTGGATGCCGTTATAAGCATATCCGTTAATCGAGGCTCTCTCACAGACCCACAGTGGACTCACTTTCCTCAGCCACCTGAGGATGAAGACTATGCTCAAATTATTCAACCCATTGATGTGAGCGACACCGAACGTCTTTTTTGCTGTTGCTTTTCCATCTTTCGAGCTTCTTCTGTCGATTCACTACTTGCAGCATCGTAAATGGCATAACTATCAAAGGCATGATAATGTCGTTTCGCAAGCGCAGTCTGCTCATAAACGGTTCAAAGGTGCCATCTGCATCTCGGCCTGACCGAGAAGCTCTTCAAGGCACTCGTCCATCCCCGCTGGACGGTCGACCTACGACATCTACGGGTACTGCTTCGTTAGATCAACTTTTGGTCGGTCATGCGGGAATGCCAATGGGAAGTTCCTTGTTGATTGAGGAGTCAGGAACAACAGATTTTGGCGGAGTCATACTGCGTTATTTTGCTGGAGAAGGCTTGGTCCAGGGCCATGATGTTCACGTCGTAGGCTTCGGAGACAATTGGCGTCGGGAGATACCAGGTCTCAAAGAGACCAAGGACAAGGCAAATCTTCAAACACAACAAGATATCCAGAAAATGAAAATAGCATGGAGATATGACTCTCTGGGAAATCAAGCGTCTACCAGCGGTTAGTTCCAACGAAACTGCTTCAAGTATTTTTAAAGCTCATCAGAACAGATAAACCAGCAGTTGGTGATACGCCAACCTTCTGCCACTCTTTCGATCTTACAAAAAAGTTAGACGCCCACAGTGCGCACGGACAGCTAATCACCTATCCTCTACTCGGAATGCCAAAGCGTGATTCCCCATGCGTTTTCTCGGACGTTCTCTTACGCCTTCGAACGAAGTTAATTAGTTCATCTTCGTCCATACATCGAGTCATTGTGCCAAGTTTACTATCGCCGGCCTTATATCCCGCCGAAGGATGTAAGCCTAACGATGTGCTACGATTTTTGCACTGCCTGCGAAGCTTATTGCGACAATTTCCCACTCGCCTGGTTATCATGGTGACGCTTCCTTCATCGCTTCATCCACGCACCGCAGGCCTTTGCAAATGGATCGAGATCCTCTTTGATGGCGTTGTAGAGCTTGTACCGCTTCCTAAATCAGCTGTGGCTTCCCATACGTCTGAGATTGAAAGCAACAAGGCGCAAGGCCTGGTTCGCTTCCACGCAATGCCCGTCTTCCACGAAAAAGGCGGTGGCCTTAAAGGGTCCTGGAAGAGAGAGGAGATGGCTTTCAGGCTCAGTGCTTCAAGTGGCATATTGATCAGTCCTTTTAGCCTACCCCCCGTCGGCGTGGAGGAACCTCCTCCGGCGCCTTCAAGGCCACTAAGGCAAGAAGATCTCAAGTTCTAGAGAAGGAGTTCATGGTTAATTCCGACTACAATTTGGCCGCTTCTTATACAACCACATGCATACTTACCTTTCATACATGAGTATGTACAATGTATGCACTTATGCAGGTTGGACGGATGCGTCCGCCCCGCTAATTGCATATACCACACAGCACCTCTACTAGAAAATGTTTTAGTCGAATTTTTCCATGGCAAAACTTGCCCTCTCAAGAGATGCCCTTTGCTCAACGAGCATCCACAACAAGGTAAGCGCAATCGCAGACAGTTTTTTGTCTCCCAATTGAATTGCCTGCTTCATGATTATACCAATGAATATCTGTCAATCCGCTGAATTCCATTGATGACACATTCACAATTACGAAGACGACTTATGATTTAGCTGCCAACACCCTAGTGATTTTGGATATTTTTCTCGACGTCATGAGGCTAATCTAATACGATAAACTAGGAAAAATGTCTCTCGTGGTTGATGAGTTCAAGAGTCACGAAACTATTAGGATAGCCAAAATAGCAGGGCGATATCTCGTTTTCGATCCTGATGCGGTTGCCTTTCTCAGACGCTGTGAACATATCAATGGTACTCTCGTCGGAACAACGCCGCAACAACCAACACAAAATGTCTTTCTCGGCCTTCCAGTCGAATTGCGTCCTGAGGAAGTCGACATTCTTCTGCATAAAAAATCGGCCCATGTTGTGGATGATGCGGATGCTCACAACGCCGCTTTGCAAGCTGATAGGAATGCCGCTTTTCGGAGGCGTTACATTGCATCTCTGCGAAACAACAAGCAAGCTGCCCGCTACACCCTGTCTCAAAAATCAGCTTCCAAAACGACTGGAAAGGTCGTGTGTCTGGAATCAAATTGTCAAGACGTAAATAGCCCCCATCCTGAGCGACGTGATGAATCTCACATCATGAGCATGGAGGGTAAACCCATAAATCGCGAAAATCAAAGTGCAAGTGTAGGGCCTTTAGCCGTGACGCCAGTCTCCAGTGTAACACTTGTTGCATCTGCTAGTGAACCGAACGCCGCCTTTAGGGCAGTCAATCCTACACTATGCGACTTGTTAAAGTCACGGGGACACTACACCACCCCGGGATTGCGTTTCGGTTCGAGGTACAGTGTATATCCCGGTGACCCTCTTCGCTTCCATGCTCACTTCATGGCCAACGAGTACTACTGGGAGGAACAGATCCCAATTCTAGATATCGTTGGAGGGGGTCGCTTGGCTACAGCTGTGAAGAAGGCTTTCTTGATTGGCGGACACGATGCGTCGAAGGGCTCGGACTTGGACTCGATTCAAACTTACAGTATTGAATGGGCAGCGATGTAATGAAGTTGAATTCCTAAGCCAGTTTATGTGATACTGTAGGAACGAGGTGCATTATCATAGAACGTCCGTCATCATAAAAAATCGTGACCAATACGCAATTTGTGGTTTTTTAAATCCTAAGTTTATACTCGATAGCTGTAGAAGTGAACACTAGGGCACGTAGATACGACTGAAGCTGTGGACATCCCTGCGACAGCAGACACATTTATCGAAATTATTCATAGCCAGTGAGACCCTACAATCATCGCAGAGACTCAGACAGCGACAAGGCCAAACTATGATTGTTCGAGCTGACATGTGGCAGACAACACAGGGCAGGCTTTGACTCTCTTCAGCTTTCAACTCAATGCTTGAATTGGCTTGCACTTCAAGAGAAGCCGGCATCCGTCGACGACGTCGAGACAAAAGCATCTGTTCCAATGCTTGATCGAAGTCGTCAGGACTCCGTCCTGCGTTCCGGTCCATGGAGGCACTCATGTTGTGACGAGCGAGTCCCGTAGGCAAAAGTATACGACCGCGACGAATTTGTTCATGGCGCCGGAAAGCCGATCGTGTCATGATCTTGTCGCACTGGAGGTGGGCAGACAATGCTCGCGCCTCCTCTTGTTCTTCAAAGGTGGCTGGATGCAGAAGCCTGGCGAGGTGATTTGTGTCCCAGATCGGGTCGGCGACAAGACGGCCCTCACGACCCGACGTCTTTATCAAGTTGTCGTGGTTGTCGTCTTTGAAGGCTGATGTTCCACATCCTTCACCATCTGCTTCAACAGACGACGCAGACAGAACACTTGTCGTATCCCATACTTCGCTGCTTTCTTTTGGCACATAATCACCGCTCATATCGCTGACGCCCCACCAGCCACCGGAAGCCCAGTAATTGTATAACTCAGCATCCAGGTTGGCTTCATCTTGATCATCGTTCGCCTGCCTGAACCAAAACTCGATATCGATTCCTTCTAGTCCGGGATCAAGATGTCCATCTGGTGAGTAAGGTGTGTGTTGACCCAAGCTCTCAGGATTCTCCCCCGTTGAAACCCTGTGCCCAGTCCCGAGTTTCCTGCTACGTGCTAACCAGAGAAGACATGCAGGCTGCGTGCGAAGTCGAAGCCGACCTAGGAACCATAGAAGTGACAAAGCGCCGACACTAGCAAACAGCCGGGTAATCTTGAGCAGGTACTCCAACGCCATCATCCATGTTGAACTTCTCTCCGCAACACCAGTCGTCAGCCTGCCAGCTCTGGCACTGCGACCCGTGGTGACTTTCTGAGCAGCTCGTTCGCGACCAAACCCACTAGCACCAGGTTCTGCCCCTTCCTTGACCGGAATCAGTCCAATCGTTCCAATATTATCATTTTCAAACCTCATTCCGACAGCCTGACGTCGCAGCTGCTCCATCTCCCGGAAACGTGCCTCCTCCAGCCACGTGTGGTGCGGTATATTTACGTTTCGCTCTTCGTTGAGATATACCGCTTCACTTGCCATTGTGATTGCAAAGAAGCCTGTTCGTAAAAGTGCCGTATAAAAGTCCATGTCTCGTGTGATTCGAATTGCCGCCAAGGACACGTTGGCCTGCATATTGCCATGAGCGTTTGCCAGCCTTTGGCGCAGATTCAAGGCAGATGAGTCAGTAGTATGGGTGAATGCTGAGAGCATGAGTGCCATGCCGTAAATCATCGAGCATACTATAATCCCAGACAGAACCAGGAGGTTCGGAACAAAGCTAATGATACATACGGTGGGGAACCGCAGCAAATTTTGTGGCAAAGGGTTCCCAAATTCGAAATGGATACCACTCCAAATCATCGACCCCATTAAGAAAACTCCCCAAAATCCGGTATTGGCCAGTCTATATTTAGCCTGTACATCCAGAACGCCTAGAACATGACTTGTAAAATGTGTCATTAAAGATAAAAAGGTGATGAACAAAACCTCCGGGGTGGTATTCGCCCTGCTCAGGATTGTTGTCCGTGCAATCGCGCTGGAAGCTCCCAAGATCCCTCCAGGCTGGGTATTCTGATGACGCCCGCGGAATGATGTCCAGCCGATTTGATAGTTGACTGCCGCGTCGGCCTCTGCGAAAGCGAGTGACTGCTCGAACAACGTCATGCCGGTCTCCGCGGACAACGGACGTCCTTGAACGGCACAAGACAGTGTCTCTATGAAGTGACTGAGACAGAGTACACCGAATGATGGCCATAACGTGGACAAGGATCCATGAAGTTCATTGATCATGCCTCTGTTGGAATGCGGCACCATGTCAATTGCTTCGCAAGACTGTCTATCAGAAGCACCAAGGAGTAAGAAAGAGCTGAGCTTGTTGAGAAACATGTTTGGATAAGCAGAAGCAAGATCAGAAGACTTGGTCCGGTCTAGCCAACGATATTCGGTGAAATCGGGTGATGATTGACACTGAATGGAGCGAAGAAGGCGAACTGATTGATATAAGAGCAAAACAAGTGGTAGCAACCGGATGAGAAATCGTAAATGCCAGCGAAACCGTATCCTCCTTCTGGTCGCTGCGAATATATATGTCCGGTTCAGGATGATGGCCATGGCAATACATGATATGGCCCATTTGCTTGTTGCATAACTGAAAACGCTGCCGATTCCCTTTGCTCCTTCGACAAAGAGCGGGTTCGCCGCGTTGCCAAGATTGGCTTGACCATCTGGGGCGCTTATTTGTGCCGTCTCGAAGCTCAAACTCGGTTCCAGAAGATTATATATGTTCTGTTCACGGGCTTCCGAAAAGCCACCGAGAGGAGGAGGTGCTGCCAGGTGTTGGCGCGAGTCCATTGAACCTGAGACGGTCCAGTAAGATCCGAGTTTGTTGAACATCCGAGGGCCAGCCAGTGCTATAACTTCTACGAATGGAGAATTGCGAGTGGCGTTGAGCACCCAAGCAGTGATGTTGTGCCAACTCGAAAAACTAGCGAGCGGCTCAGGATCTGAATCATTCGGGCTCGATGCGTATCCGACTTCGTCCATGGTGTTCGCTGTGGCGAAAGGGCTCGCAATATGAGGCGATCAGGCCAGCACACATGCCCGCAAGTAAGACATCAAGGTCAAGTCGGTTTGCTTGGCTGCGGTAGTCGATTGAAGAATGACCGACATTGACTCCCGTGGAGCACGATGCTGAGATGTGTCGAGGCAAGAGATAAGGAACCTCGTAAGCCATGACGCGGTGGGGTTAGATGAACTGGCTATCCCTTGGATGCCGAGAAGGCTACACAGGTACGTCCCCGCTTTATCATCCAATCAAAACAAAAGAGTAGAGGGTACCTCGCGCACGCATTGTTTTATGTTGTAATACATAAGTGCTAATAGCATTAAATAATACATAGCGCGATATGCCTGATTAGGATGTTGTCGTATTCTATAAGGTTACTTAATTTTTTTTGAATGAAAAACTCGAAAGGGATATAGAGTAAGGAGGACATTGAACAGCTCACACTTTATATGTTGTCATGTACTGTTACGTGACGAAGGAGTCCGCCCATAAAAAGGCCGTCTTCTCCCACATTTAGGTAGAAAAGACAACTTCATCCATACATACAACTGTGCACCTACATGTGACTTGTGTGTTCTGTCTTCTTATAACTCCTCATGACGCATTCCACAAGCTGTGAATGCCTATGATTTACGTGCCGTATCCAGCACGTAACATGTACTGTGTAGGTGTTTTTTGTAAGAAATTTAATACGTATTGTTGTGTTGTTTTATATGCACAACGTACATACATACATACATACATACATACATACATACATACATACATATGTATGTATAACAAGGTCCCATGTAGCTATTGCTCCCTTTAACGACAACTTTAGGCTCTCTTGTTAGCTGTATACACTATTCATGGTAAACAATTACTGCTAAGATCTAGTCGTAGTACTTGGCAACGGCTTTCGATCCCGTCAAAAATGCAGATGTTTTCGATGGGAATATATTGCCTTGTGATGACCTTAATCATCTCTTGTGCTATCATCCCCCCTACCACAGCAGCAATGTTGTGCAGTTCCCCGCTATCTGACCGCGACACCTCCCGCGCCACTTGCAGTAACCTTCCATTGCCTCGAAGTTCCGGCGCAAATTTGGTAATGAGCTCAATGATTTCATCGGTACTGGCTCCAGGGGCTAGAGCAGACGTTTGGAGCACGAGGAAAATAGGCATCAGCGAAAGCGGCAGCTCAGGACCGGCAATTGCCGCCATTTCGTCGTTAAGCAATTCCTTCTCTGTTTTTTTTTTGTAAGCATACTTTTCTAGCAACATTCGAATCAAGGTTTCTTTTGCTTACCTATGATCTCACGGGTGCTTGGCTCATTATGTGGACCCTGTAAAAGCTTTACGAACCTCGCGTTTTTGCAAAACAGCTCAACCTCGTCCCTTGTGATTCGAGATCCACCAGGTATTGTGCGAACGAAATTCATGACCTCATCAACGTCTCGCTTTGACTTAGACTTGTATATGGATTGTAGTTCGATATAGACTCTGGAAAGAGCCTTCATGTCTGGAAGACCGCCAGGTAAAGGGAGCTCTGTGTGCTTCTGATAGAATCGCTGAACGGCTTTTAAAATAATCCAAAAACCTTCAAATGCGTGTTCCTGAACAGATTTCATTACTCGCTGCAAAGATTGGGGAAAGCAGACGTTGATTCCGCAGGAAAAAAAAAACTCACTAACCTTTAAATGATCTTCGTCTTCGAATATATGCCGCAACGATTCGGGAAGGGATGGATTGTTTATGTGTTTCATTACAGCCGAAACAGCCTCGTCAAAATTCTCTTCACCTCCCTCGGAATTATTTGTCCTTGATCCCTGTGCTACGAGTGCTCGAAAGGCAGTTTTTTCCGAGTACGTTCTTGGAACATCACCACCATGAGCGAGTCTCCATTTCTCGAGGAAGTGTAGTAATATAACAACCAGAGGGAGATGGCTATGATCATTATCATCTTGATGTTCAATGTCATGCGTCAATCGGCTTGCGAATTCGGACAGTTCAGGCCATGGATTGAGAAGTCTCAGATCCGCAGTTGATGCATCATCTGGATGAGTCTCGACGATAGGAAGGAACGAGTGAAGCCGCAATGAAAAGTAGGCATAGAAGCCCGAGGTACGGGCTGCAAATATTGGAATGTTATGCTGCTTAGAGTAAGACTCAAGAAAGGTGATGTGCTTAACTGCTAGAGGCAACGTGTAAAGAATTATTGTAAATGGCTTCGCAGAAGACACCAGTTTCTCAAGGTCTAGATCATCCTTGCCGCGTTGTTAGACTCGCTCGTGTACGCCAACAGACCCGATGCACACATACATGTTCCTTGGGAAACCAATCGCCGTTGACGGCAGGATTAAGCTCCACGAGGTTGTCCCTGCAACAAAGAGCTCGGGATTTCCCCAGACAGGCCTCATCGAGGAAGAAGTTCACACCAAGATCTGCATCTTGGACAACAGCATCATCAGCGATAGTAAAGCTTCCAATACCTGAGCAGGGCTTTGGTTAGCTATACCAAAAGGCTTGTCGAATGGTCTGCGTTGTCAAACCTGGTAAGACCAAATTTTTCAAAGCTTCGATTCCCATCGAGCCCCCGCCGCTGTTGACTAGAAGAACATTTGCGGACTCCAGGGCAGATTGGCCAGTGGCAGCCCAAAGACGTAACTGTCGGTCATATCTGCGTTCTTTCTCAGAAGGGCCAAGTTGGCTGTGGGTGGGTTCAGGTGCCATTTTTATCGATTTGCGGCCATGTTCTGATCACGAAACACTTGCTTTGGTTAGGAGGCTTTTCCGTGTGGTGAAAAAGAATCCCTAAATGTGTATGCAGCAACGTCAAATTGAGGCCGGATTGGAAATCGCATCTAGAATTCGTACGTAATCACACGTGCAAGCTCACTCAGGTCTCATTCATTACTGGCAACTGCTCGGTAGACGAATTCGGTGAGTGGGTCATTGCTGCGCAGCGCCCCGGGGGGGGGGGGGGGTTCAGGCCGGTCGCGCGACCAACCTCGGACTAGAGCTTTCAACTACTCCTCCATGTACAATTACAATCCCGTGTGGTCTGGCAGGAGTAGTAGTCATAGTAATCCCGACCAAACCCCAAAACGTCTCGTTCTTCCTGGTATCCGTATGCTCCGAATCCGAATCCGACCTCGTCGACCGCAGCTTCCCTCTCGAAGCGCCTTTCTAACGTCAATTTACATGAACAGCAGCGGCAGAGAAGGCACGATCTTGGCCCGTCAGTTCAACGGTGTTCGTTACAGCAGCAGGCCACGCACCATGGCATCCCAGCGCCTCTCGGGCAAAACCGTGCTTATAACGGGCGCCTCTTCCGGCATTGGACGATCCACTGCATTAGAATTTGCACGCACGAGTCCCAAAAACTTACGCTTGATTCTTACTGCTCGTCGGATAGACACTCTGCGAGAGGTGGCATCCGAAATTGCTCACGAGGTTGGCGATGGCGTGAAAGTGCTCCCCAGGAAACTCGACGTAAGCAACGCCCAAGAGGTGTACGCCTTCGTCAAGGATCTGCCTGAAGAATGGAAAGACGTACATGTCCTGGTCAATAACGCGTGAGTGACTCTGCATGCGGCACACGTATTCCATATCGTTCGGTACCTGTCGCATCTATTTTCCCCGACCTAAGTCATGGATGGGGCTGACATGTTTGCTTCGGTTCAAGAGGTCTTGTGAAGGGCGTGGCGCGTGCTCCCGAAATCAATCAGGATGACATGCAGATCATGTTTGCGACCAACGTTGCAGGCCTGATCAATATGACGCAGGCCATTCTACCTCTGTTCCAGGCCCGTGGCGATGGAGGTCATGGCGACATAATCAATGTAGGATCGATAGCCGGTCGTGAAGCTTACCCTGGTGGCTCTATATATTGTGCTTCCAAAGCTGCAGTACGAAGCTTCACCGAGAGCTTGCGGAAAGAACTCATTGCGAGCCGGATCCGAGTCATCGAAGTAGACCCGGGGCAAGTCGAGACGGTAGGGACTTCAATGTCCAACGAGAAACTCTTCACTTACAATCCATAGGAATTCTCACTCGTCAGATTCAACGGGGACAAGGCCAAAGCCGATGCAGTCTATGCGTGAGTCGAGCTAATTCCTTTTATGACGTGGGCGAGTACTAATAGCGTGGCTGCCACACCAGTGGGTGCGAGCCTCTTACACCTGCTGACATTGCAGAGGTGATCGTCTTCACGGCAACCCGTCCGGAGAACGTCATCATTGCTGATACGTTGGTGTTCCCGAATCATCAAGTACGTGCACGAGTGGTACGCCTTTAGATACACCAATGTGTGGAACTAACCATATGTGTTGTTGTGAAAGGCTTCCGCCCTCATCATGCACAGGCGGAATACTTGATCGTCGATTGGTGCATGACCTTTGCACCCTTGATCGCGACGACTGATAGCATCATCAATAGATGTGCTGGTGGTCATCGTGACGTCGATGATGTCATTGATGGTGAATACTACATGAAGGTCTGATCGATGGAAGATCTTGGCTGACAATGCACATTGAATGTCGACATTTATAGAATTGCTCAATTGATTTGATAACTAAGATATGTATGTAGTGTATGTCATGTTCGAGACTTTCTCTTGCCTCAAGCCCACGTTCTCGACGGCCAAAACCGCCGAGACCAGAGCTCGAGGCCTTCTAGAATCGATGGGATCTTCTCTACCAGCGTTCCGTTAAGAATCCATTCTAGGTTGAATCGGACCCTTGCCACCACAAGTGGTGGCACCGCTGGGTGATTTACACTTGAAGCAAAATCACTTCAAATTTCACTACCACGACCGCAAGCCACATTGTTAGGATTCGAGGCAGAAAAAGACTGTAGACATCTCGAACCATTTGCTCGAAATTTCTTGAGACCAGAAGGCACATAGTACAAGCAGATTGACTTGTTGCAGATGCAATTCCGACCGTTCATGGTACTGCCGAGACGCCGCGCTGGAAAAAAAAAAAAGAACACGAGTGTGAAGTGCATTTCCCATGTACTGGATAGGGTACACTTGTATCCAGGGAGAGGGTGAGGATGAGAGCAGTGATACTTAGTCTCCAGTGTGCTGGAATAACGGCGAGATCGATTCGCCATAATGATTGCGCCGAATGGCTTCTGAGAGAAGGAAGGACAGGTCGAGAACAACAAGCTTGTTGATGTTCCTGGCTCGGTCTTGGTTGATCGGAAAGCTGTTGGTAACGAGAATCGTATCAATGCACTCGCATGATTCAAGTTGTTCCAGACAATCTTCACCAAAAATGCCGTGTGTTGCTATGCAATACACCCTCTTCGCCCCTCCCTTCTTCACAACAGTCTCCGCGGCGGCGATCCACGATCCAGGTTTGTCAATCATATCGTCTACGATGAACACGGTACGGCTTCTGACGTTTCCGACAAGTGTAATCATGTGCTCGGTTTTTGTACCTTGAAATGCATTGTCCTCTTCGTCGGAACTGGCTGCTGCATCTCCCCCTCCCCCCAAGACTTGGCCTTCTGGAACAAAAAAAGACGAGGCATGGGAAAGAGTCATTGGTTCGTCCTCGTGAAGACTGTTCCCGGTTGTAGACATGGCTGGTGACGGGAAATCGTCTTCCACGACATGACCGCGAACCAGGCGGCCATGGATTACCTCGTGAGCCCGACGGTCGTCGTAGAGCTGATCTTGATCAACCGGCACACCTGGCGTTTTGTGGCTATCGGCCGACTCGTCATCGCCGGCTGTGTTGGGCTTGGCGTCCACCACTGGTAATGATACTTCCCTTCGACGGGTAGGAGAACCTTCTGGATCCACCATGCTCCGCGTTCTCGATGCCACAGCCTGTGGTCGTGTCACAATTTGACCACCTGCTGTAGCAGGTTTACTGTATCCCGAAGAAGTTTCGAGCTCAGGTTGTCGTTCCAGACCATCCAGGTGATTCATGATCATGCTAGCCGTCATATTTGTGCCGCGTTTCCGATCCGTGGTGACCATGCCAAAATTGAGCTTCAATGCATCGGCAAGGGAAGTCACCCGTTTGGTACCCCCGGCATTTTTTGACACTACCACCGCCTCTCGCCAATTTTGGACATTGCGTTTAATCCATCTGGCTATGAGAGGTTCAGCATGAAGATTATCAACCGGACAATGGAAGAAACCTTGCATCTGAGAAGCATGTAAGTCAACCGTGATCACATGCTTGACTCCAGCAACCCCGAGAAGGTTGGCAAGCATTCTGGCAGTGATGGCACCTCTATGAGCTTTCTTTTTAGATTGTCGGCTGTATGGAAAATAGGGCAAAACGGCTGCAACGAGGTTAGTCAGACAGTTCCAACAAGTCAGACAGTTCCAACAAGTTCTTAGGGCAGAGGCACAAACCTGTGATCTTGTTTGCCGAACCGCCCTTGCAAGCCGATATCATGATCAGCAGCTCCATAATGGAGTCGTTGATCTTTGGGCTTCCCGATTGAACAACGAAAACATCTTTTTCGCGTACACTCGTAAGGATTCTGACACTTGTCTCGCCCTTGAACGTGTTAGCCGACATCGGCGGGTGCGGTTGATGGAATTATTCTTCAAGATGCACGAGCTATGGGAAGCTCACATTGGAAAATTGTGTCAGCTCCGCGTCAGCAGGAGCGATGCCGAGGTTTTCGCAGATCTGTCCGGTAAGAACTGGGCATGAGTTGCCCGCGAAGATCAGTGTATTGCGCATTGTGTCAGAGTAGCACAACGCCTGATTACTTTGAAGCAAGACAAAAGTTCTGAGAGACAATTTTTTTTGGTCTAAATTTAAATGGGTCCGCTTCTTGAGGTTGTTGCCTAAGGGGTCAAGTCAAGTCAACAGGACGGAGCCTCAGAGGGGTAGAGGTCAAAGCCCCCGTTGCTGGGAGGATGATGTACCTGGCTTGATGCAGTACGGTATGCGGCTTTTTAATGGGCCCGTTTATCGGGCACCTGCTAGGCGAATTCACCACTGAAAATATACCAAGTGATAAGCATTAGTAGCTAACTTATTAGTGGGGAATGAGGTACTTTGATTATTGATCATACAGTACAACCCTTGAATTATTTGAAATCGGTGACTTGACAGGGGCTTTTAGACCAATCAAGCATCGCTTCGGAAAGTGCGATAACATAGTTAGGGATCTGAAGGTACATTAGGCACAACCTTATTTTATATAGGTAAATAAGTAGCTAAAGATCCCCTGCTATCTGCAGCGACCCCTGGCTAGCAACCCTGCCCGTGATCACGTGTGCGTCTCCGCTAAAAAGCGGGGCTTATACCTGTTTGCAAATAATTCAAGGGGTGTATTGTATTTAAAACGTATATAAGAGGATAATTGTTACGCGCTAGATATAGCACGTAAAGCGTAGGCATTCACAACTTATAGAATGCGTTATAAATAATTATAAATAGAATTATAAAAGAGAATATATATAAGTTATAGATAGGTATATAGTTATATATAGTAATAAAGTTATCTTTTTATTTATATTTTTAAAAATCCTTCTTTTATATAAAGAATTTTATTTTATAATAAGTTTAAGGTATATAAAAAATAAGTTTATTTTAAACTATTTATAGGTAGAAAGAAAATTATAAAACTATATATTATAGTAAATATTAATTAGTTTATATATTAAGTAAAATAAAAATATAAAATTATAAAAAACTATATATTATAGTAAATACTAGCTATTTCTATATATTAAAGAAAAGAAAATTAATATATAGTATTATATATACTTTAAGAATTTTATTAAATAAAATAAAGAAGTAAAGTATAAAGTATAAAATATATAATTAATCTATAAAAGAAAATAGTAATATTCTTTATTTTTATAGTATATTATATAGACTTTTATATACTTTTTCTAAAAATAAATAGAAATATAAAGGTAAATATTATATAAAAGTAAAGTTATAACTATTGCCTTTTCTATATTATATCTATAATTATTATAGTATAGTTAAAGGTATTAATAAGTTAGTACTTTATAGAAAAAATAATTATTATATAAAAAGGTCTTCTTTCTCTTTTATATTAAAAAAGGCATTATTTTCTTTATTTTTATTAATAAAGGTATCTTTAAATATAATATATTTTATATTATAAATACTATATTCTATATAGCTAAGGATATTTTATTTTTTAAGTTTTATTAATTCCACTACTTAAAGCTATTTATTAATACTAAGGTCTATTATAAAGCATTTAAGGTCTTCTTTAAAACCTATTTAAATATTATAGTTTATTAAATATAGGCTATATAAGTAAATAATTAATAAGCTTATCCCTTAAAAATAATTAAAATATTTAATATAGTTATATTTATAAAGGTTAACACTAAAAATCCTCTTAACTTCTATAAATAAATAGCTTAAAATTAAAGGAATAACTAATAATTTATATATATAATATATAATTTTTATATAAAGTTATTTATAATTTTATTACTATTTAATAGCTATTATATAAATAATATACTTTTTATAAATATTAATTACCTTTAAAGTGTTAATACTTACTATATAAAGGCTATAATTAATTTACTCTTTAGTAAATTAAAGGGCTTATTTATTTATATTATAAATTATATAAATTTATAATTTAGTTTAAAATCCTTAATAAATAAATAAAGAATTAATATAAAATAGTAAGTATTTATAAAAAGGAGTGTTATTTATAATTTAATTAATAATGTTTTAAAATTCTATAAAGGTAAGTTATTAAATCTATTTATATATAAAGTAATTATTTAGGAAATAAAAGTAAATTTATATAAATATTATTATTTTAAATATATTATACTTATATTTAAGGAAACTTTACTTTATTTAAAGGGATTTTAATTTACTACTTTTTATACTTATAGCTTTAAAATATTTATAAAAGTATAGATATATTTAGTAATTATTACTTTCTTTAATAAATTCCTTTAAAATATAGTAGTTAATATATTTTATAAAGCTATTAGTAATTAAACTCTATTATTTATTTTTAATAAGGATCTTTTTAGTAAAAGTAAAGATATTTTTTTAAAGCTAAATTAAAGCTTTTATATTAAGTTTAATAATATATTAATAGAACTTTTAAATAATAAAGTATTAGGTTTATTAATATTTTTAATATAGAAATTAAATTTAATTAAGTAGCTAAACTTAATAAATATTACTTAAAAGTATATAGTTTTATTTTTATAAATAAGCTAGCTTATAAATAATAAAGTTTTAATATTAAATTCTTCTATTATTATAAATTATTTTTAAAATTAAAGCACTTTATTTAATAGCCTTACCTTTTATAATTATAGTAATAATATACTTAATATATTACTATATAGTATTATAGCTTTAATTTACTTTTTAATAAATAATATTTTATTTTTTAATTACTATTTTAATATATAAATTATATTTTTACTATAAAAGTTTATAAAACTTATAAAAAAATAAAAGGGAGTGTATATTTAAGCTAAAAAATATTAAAAATAGTTAAAAAGAAATAAAAGAAAATAATAAAAAAGAGAGTAAAGGAAAGAATAAAAGAAAAAAGGAAAGAGAAATAGTAATAAAGTAAAGGAAAAAAAATATTAATTATAGTAAATAGTTAATTAATATAGCTATAAATTAAATAAAAAAGGTAATTTACTTTATTTTTACCTTTATTAAGCTTAATATAGCTTTATAGGCAGTATATAGTATTTTTATTATAAATATATTAAAGCTATAAAGAAGTATAGTTTTATAAAAGAAATATAGTAGCCTTTTAGCTTAGTAAAGTATTTAATAAAATTAAAGTAAGGGATTATTATAATAGTTAGATTACTATATATCTTTATATATAAAGGTTATAAGGTATTTTATAGCTAGTTATAGTATTATAGCTTTATAGCTAATAAAGTCTTTATTAAAAGAAAGGCAGTTATTTATAAATAAATATATTTCCTTATACTTTATTAATCTTAGATTTTTATATACTATATTATTTAAATATATTAAAGTATTATAGTATTACTTTTAAAACTTATAGTTTTTTATAGAAGGTATTTATTCCTTACTTTTTATATTTAAAAATACTTTAAAGGTTAAAGTAATAATTTATAATATTAGTTTAGGATTTAGTTAAAGTAATTTTTAACTTAATAGTTACTATATTAGTAGTAGAATCTACCTTTAAGTACTTATAGGTTCTTTATAAAAGATTATTATTATTAGCTTTATTAGTATTAATAAGTTAAAAACTAGTCTTTAAAGGTATAATTATAGGCTATAGTATTTTTATAGCTTAAATCTATAAGCTTAGTATATTAATATTTATATAAAGTTAAGTTTATACTTTAATATTATTAATAATACTAGTTTCTACTATTATTAAGTGTAATACTAGCTTTTTAATATTAATATTAATAAAGATAGTGTTTTTAAGTAAAGTAAACTAAAAGGTTTTATTAAAAATAAAGCTATAAATATAAAAAAGGTTAAGAATTAAAGTAAAGAAAGCTTTTACTTTTCTTTATAAATATATTATAACTTTACTATAGTTTTTTAAAGTTAAATTATTAGTTAAATTAGTAAATACTATTATTATAGTAGTGTTTTCTCTTTTATAGTTATTCTCCTTTATTTTATAAACTTCTTTCTTTATTTTAATAAATCTTTAAATTAAGTTTTAAAACTTACTATTAAACTTTATAGAATATTTAAGTAATATAGTGCTAAAGATTTATATAAAGTTAGCCCTTTATATTATAGTAAAGGAGTCTATAATAGTATTATTAATATATCTTTAGCTATAAGTAAAGTAAATATTTAGGATTTTTTAGTAGTTTAATATCTATATTTTATAGTTTTTATTTTTAATATTATCTTTAAAGTAATAAATATAAACTGCCTTTTTAAAGCTATTTTAAATATTATAAATAAAAGGAAGTTCTAAAGATTTATAAATTACATTACCTTTCTTTAATATTAAGTATATTACTTTTAAAGCTACTCTCTCTTTATTAATAATATTAAAAGCAATATAAAGAGTAATTAACTATAGTTTATATAAGCTATTATTTTTTATAATAGAAACCTTATTATTAGTAATTATTACTCTTTATATAGTAAATTCCTAATTTATAAAGTATAGAATATTTTTATAAAACTATTATTTCTTTATATTACCTTAACTCTAAAAGCGCTACTTTATATATAAAATTAAAAAGGGTTTATAATTATTAATAGCTTTACTATTATTTATTAATAAATATTTACTATAGTATTTTACCTTTAAAGTATTTTATTTTAAAATTTTATTATTTACTATAATATATTTAGTGCTATTAGCTCTATTAAGTTAGTATAAATAGCTAAAGCTATAGTATTTTTAAATATATTTAAGAGTAGCTTTATTTATAAAGTACTTAACTACTATTTTATTAAATTACTATATTATAAGGTTTTAAGGTTAAGTTAAGTTAGTTATTTCTTTATTAAAACTTAAGTTAGGTATTTCTTTATTAAAGAAATTATTATTATTTTAAAATAAATTATTAAATAGCTTTTAATATTTATAATTAATTATAGCTATAGAGTTATTAAGTATATAGAAGTTAGTAAGTAGTATATAAAGGTTAGTAATTATATTAAAGGTAGCTAAATAAGTATAAAAAGCTATATTATAAGTAATTAAATTAATACTAAAGATATTAAATCTTTTTATATTAAAATTATATTCTCTTAACTTATTAATATAAAGGAAGTTATTATTATATTCCTTAAGTTATATAAAATCTTATAAAGAATTTATTATTAAGGATTTATTTATTACTTTTATATAAAAGAGCGTTAAAAAGAGTTAAAGAGGTATTAAAAAGCTTATAGTAGTTATAGTTAATAAATAATTATTAGAGATATAAATAAAGAATCTTAAAAAGGTTTTTATAAAGCTCTTTTAGGCTTATTATTACTTTTAAATTAGGTTTTCTTAATTATTTACTATTATAAGTAAAAAATACTATTATTTTTAATAGGTTTAAAGGATAATTAATAGTATTTAAAAGCAATTTTAATAGATATAATTAGAAATAAAGAGAGGTAAGTAAGGAGTTAAATAAATAAAAATATAGGATTTAGTTAAAAAAAGAGGATAATTAAAAAAGATTATAGGGTTTTTTTAGTTTTAAATTATAGAGAATAAGGTAAGTTTAAAGTAAGGTATATAAATAAAGGACTATAGCTTAAAAGCTATAGTATCTTATAAATGCTTATTAACTTATAAAGGTCTTTAATCCCTTCTTTTAAATACTTACTTAGTTTAGCTAGTTAATTTTAGTATAAAGTAGGCTTAGTGCCCTTCCTTTACTATTTTATTTTTTAATTAATTAAGTGTTTTTAAAGGTATTCTTCTACTATTTCGCTAATATTAACCTATATATCTTCTTTAAAAATCTATTAATTATCCTTTACTATATATCCTTTTTATTAAATAAGAAATTTAAGTTTAGGTTCTTACCCTTTTTTATAGAAAAAATAAGCTTTATAGCTACTAATTTATTTAATTTCTTAGTAATTTACTTTAAAGCTATCTTTAAAGGCTATTAAAGGTAGTATAGTAGCTTACCTTTAAAAAGGGTTACTTCTTTACTATAGTTTTTATAAATAAGCTATTAAAACTACTAAGTATATATAGAATTTAACTAAGAAATCTAAATAAAAAAAAGTAATAAAATTTACTTTAATACTTTAAAAGGCTTAGCTCTTTAAAGGAACTACTTTTTTTTAGATTTTTTTAAAAGCTTATATTTTAAATAAAGTTAAAGGTATACTATATTATTAATATTAATATTTACTAAGTTATACTTAAAGTTATATTAAATTTTAATAAAGGTAGCTACTATAGTAATAGTATATTCTACCTTTTATTAATATAAATATCTAAAGATAATAAAGTTAGTATTCTTTAAGTTAAAGCTAATATCTTTTATATTATAGAGAAGGTCTATAATTAATAGTGGTTTATATTTAAAAACTAATTTATTAAAAAAATAACTAATAACTATAGCTATTATATTATTTAAGTAGTGCTATAGTATAAAAAGGATATTAACCTATAATATATTAAGGTTAGTTATTATATAGAAGTAAATTACTATTATTATAGTTTAGTTCTTTCTTTTAATTAAACTATTAGTTTAAAGGTAATATATAGTTAATATAAAGAGTTTAATATTAAGGGTGTAAAATAGTGCTTTCTATAAATTAAAGAGGAATTTAGGATTATAATTACTAATAATTTCTTTAAAGAGGCCTTAATTTATAAAGTATAGTAATTAAAGTAGTAGTTTAGCTTAAATTTCTACTATATATATTTTATAGCTTAATATAAAGATAGTCTTTTTACTAAATAAGTAATTTATTAAGTATAAAATATTTAAAGTATTAAATCCTTTAATTAACTAAGCTATATTAATAAATAGTTTCTTTAATATATTAGTAATAAAATTTAGAGATATTATATAAAAAGAAGTAGGCTTTATCTATAAAAGGTATATTTTACTAATAGCTCTACTTTATAATATAGAATTCTCTCTATATATAAAGCAGTATATAATATAATTATAGATTTACTTACTTATACTTAGAAAAACTACTACTTTTAGCTTTTTAATTATATAGCTAATATTAAAGTAATAGTAGTTATTATAAACTATAGTTAAAATTTTCTTTATATAATTATAAGGTATATATAGCTAGCAATATTCTTTAAAGTCTTAATAATATAATAATTTATTATTATAAAGGTCTTAGCTATATATTAAGATTTATAAATAATAGTAGCTAAGTTATTATTATTTTTAATAGTAATCTATAATACTTTATAAAATATAGCTATACTTTAAGTTAGTATAGTACTCTATTAATATAACTTCTTTAAGTTAAAAATTAATTATAACTCCTACTATATAGTCTTTATTAAAATATATATAGGTATTTAATTTATTAAAAGTATTACTATTTACTGCTTTTTAATAGCTAAGTTTAATAAAAAGTCTTAAAAGTATATTAAAGATTATATTTAAAACTTTAAAAATATAAATTATATATAAATTAAACTATAAAAGGTAGTTTATAACTTTTATTAATTTAAGGTTAGCTTTATTAAAATCTATTATTATAAGTAATATATAATAGACAATCCCTTTTACTAAAGTATAATCTATTATAATATTAATAAAAGTAAAGTTAAATTAAGCTATTTTATATAGTTTATATATTCTTTATATAATAGTAGTAATCTTTACTTTAATTAAGCTATAGCGTTTTTTAATAGTAAAGGTAAGTTATAAAAGAAAGGTAATAAATTATAATTTATTACTATTAATATCCTTTTTAGAAATACTTATACTATTCTATTTTATATTAAGTTAAAAAATATATAAATTAAACCTTTCTTTATATATATTAACTTTAAAGAAAAGTAGTTTCTTTAAATTATAATACTAAAGAAGTATTTTTATATATAAAAGATTATATAAGTTTTTAAAGGCTATAGTTTTTTTTTAATAGGTTTAAAAGTTTTAAACTTTACTATTTATTTTTAAGCTTACTTTAAAGAGCTAGGTAGAATTTTATTTCTTTCCTTAACTTTTTATAAAAAGCTTATCTTTTTATTTTAAAGAGGGTAAATATAAATATTAAACTATAGTATATTAATATAAAGGTAATTTACTATTTTAATAAAGGTTTTAAGATTAGCTAACATAGTTAGTATTTATAAATATTTAAAAGCCTTTACTTTATTGTTTATATTAATAAAGCTATTTGCATTAATAATAAACCCTAGTAGCTAAATAGAGAGATATTTAATAAAAGACTTGCTAGCTAAAATATAAAGGCAAGCCTTATTAATAATATTAAAAACAATCTTAAGATAGCGAAGGTGGTCCTTAAGGGTATCTAAGAAAATCGCAATATCGTCGATATAAACCCGGACTGTTACAGGACAGAATTCCTTACATAAAAGGAGGATTCCTAAGAACACAAGTAGAAAGACAACTTTATTACTATATACAACTATACACCTATTTATAACTTATATATGTTCTCTTTTATAATTCCTTTTATAATTATTTATAACGCATTCTATAAGTTATAAATACCTACGCTTTATATACTATATTTAGTATATAATAGGTAGTAATAATTATTATTTCTTTTATATATACTAAATTATAAATATAAAAGCTAACTATTTATATATTAATAACTAAAAAAGATTAATAAGCTTAAGATATTAAGCTAATAACTTTAAGCCTCTCTTTAATTACTTAGAACTAAATTTAATAAATATACTAACTTTAGGCATTTTATAAAGATTTTCTAAAGTTTTAATATTATAAAAAACCTTTTCTCTCTTTAAAAAAACACTAAAAACTTTAAAACTTTTATAAAATATTAATTTATAAATAATAAGCTATAGATTTAACTTAAGCCTATTTAAATTAATTAACCTTATTATTAGAATTCTATAAATAGTTCTTTTATTAATAAAGAACTAAAAGCTATAAAAAAAATAATAAACTAAGTAAAAAAGTTTAGACTTTTAAATCTTTTTAAACTAAAAAATAGTCCTTTAAACTTACTATAAGCCTCTTTCTTTATTAATAAACTAAGCACCCCTTTTTTTATAGAAACCTTTTAAATTAAATAAAAAGATATATTAATAAAGAATAACTATAGCGTTAATAAAAGAGAACTACTAAAGACCTTAAAATTTAACTTACTTTTACTAAAAGAGAATCTTTATAGCTTTTCCTTTAAAGAAGGGTATATAAATATAAACACTTAAGTAATTTCCTTTAATTTTATATTAGCCTTTATTAACTAAACTTAAGAGAAGGCTTTAATATTTATTAAGCTAAAACTAGCTTTTATAGAAATCTTTTAAGATAAAGTAATCTCTTTTTTAAAAGAGAAATTTAAATAATAAAACCTTTATATTAAATAAACTAACGCTAATATAATAGAGAATTTTTAATATATAATAGTAGAATTTTAAGTTAAAAACTAATACACTTTAATAAATATCTACTTATTAAGCTAATAAAACCTTAAATCTTAATTTATAAAGCTGCTATTAATTAGTAATCTCTTTTAAAAAAGATTAAGTATTTATTATTATAAAGTAATAACTAACTATAAGAAAAACCTTTTATAATAGGCTTCTATAAATAACACTAAAAGATTAGTGTCTTTCTTTTAATATTAAAAGACCTACTTAAACTATTAATTAATAATAGACTTTAACTAAAAATACCTTAATATATATATTTTATATCTTAAGGAATAAAGTTAATACTTTAATAAATAAATATTTTAATACTTATTAGTATACTATAATTAGCCTTTACTTTTTATTATAAAAGAATTAGCTATAATAGTTAAATACTAAAAAACCTTTACTTTAATACTTAATATCTATAATAAATATTTTAATACCTTATAAAAAATAAAGGATATTAAATACCTTAACCTTAAAACTAACCTTAAAAATATTAATAGTAAAGCTATTTATTATAAAAAAAAGGTAGCTATTTTTAGTAATATAGATCTTTAGATTTAAGTAATAAAGAATTACTATAGTTATATAACCTTAAATTATTAAAATTAAATTTAATACTAAATTTAATACCTATTTTAAAGGTTAATATTAACTTAATATAAATAGTATCTTAATAACTAAAAGTAAATAATAATCTTTAGTAATTTAAACTTAGTTTTTTAAATAATTTAAAAGGAGTTTAATATTAAGGTTTAAAATACTATAGCTTAGTTTAATTAAGCTAAATTCTTTAAAAATAATATAGTTAGCACTATATCCTTTAAAGACTTTATAATAAAGGTTTTCTATTATATATAAGCTAATAGTAAATTTAATAACTTTTAGCTATTAATTTAACTTTACTTTAAGTTATATATAGAA
>SRPY01000670.1:0-18918 GCA_018360145.1 Claviceps africana
TGCTGTTTTTTATTATTTTTTACTTTTTACTTTTATTTTTATTTTTTATTTTTTATTTTTTATTTTTTATTTTTTATTTTTTATTTTTTATTTTTTATTTTTTTTTTTTTTTTTTTTTTTTTTTTTTTTTTTTTTTTTTTTTTTTTTTTTTTTTTTTTTTTTTTTTTTTAGTTTTTAGTTTTTAGTTTTTAGTTTTTACTTTTTAGTTTTTACTTTTTGCTTCTTATTTTTTATTTTTTATGTTTTATTTTCTCCAGTTACAGCGTCCACAGGACCGCATATTTGTTATATGCAGGCTGATGTATAGCCACTAGACATCTTAGTCATGGCCCTTTCTATCCCTTTAAGTGCGCGAAGGTGCTAACGAGGTACTGAAAGGGATTATAAGCTAATCAGCAAGGCTAAGAAAGGGGTACTTAATTTACTGTTAAAGATATGCAATAATAAGAAGTCACTAAGATTCTCCTAGTATAGCGCGCTACATTAATTTATACCGATCAACGCGGAATAAATAAGTCACTCTATGTACTGCTTTAGGTATGGGTCCCATGACCTCATTGGCGCCTTCGCGCACTCAAAGGGATGGTGCGAGGGTCAAGTAGGTCCAGTGGGGCCAACCAGCCACACCCCGTCAATTCGTGTGTCGGCATTGGAGCCAGGAGTTTTGATTGAAAGCCCTGAATCCGAGAAATCCGCGCCACTAGATGTCATTGCTACAAGGTGTCCCAGCTACAGACTTCAGCACACACTAGATGATGCGTTCTTCAAGAGCATCCAGAGACACGGCCAGCCTGTTCCATCACCACGTCGCTCCTGCTCGACGGACCACGCGCTCACTCTCACGTTTTGCCTATACGGCAGCATCACCGCCAGCCTCGCAGCATGGCCCCCAGACACCTGACATGGAGGACTCCTTCAGTCCGCCGCCCAAAAAGCGTCTCCGAACGAGAGCAACAACAATAGAAACAGCCAAGACAACACCACCAATCGCCTTGGTCAAGAACGAGCTCAGCGAGGAATCCGTCCAATCCATATCCTCGCCACCAAAGGCTTCGCCAGCCCGCCGCGCCCGCAAGTCAGCCACCAAGAAGACGGATCCCATCACGGGCGAGACGAGCATCTCGCCCCCGTCGGACTGGGAGGACATGTACAACACTGTCAAGAAGATGCGAGCGCCAGGCGGGCCCGCTCACGGCGCGGCCGTAGACACCATGGGCTGCGAGAGACTCGCCGACCGGACGGCCTCTGCCAAGGACCA
The DNA here is from genome assembly GCA_018360145.1 of Claviceps africana. Lineage (NCBI taxonomy): Eukaryota > Fungi > Ascomycota > Sordariomycetes > Hypocreales > Clavicipitaceae > Claviceps > Claviceps africana. The sequence continues at coordinate 1,259 of SRPY01000670.1, forward strand.
GCGATTCCACACGCTGATAGCCCTCATGCTCTCCAGTCAGACAAAGGACACGGTGAATGCTGTGGCCATGCAGAGGCTCAAGACGGAGTTGCCGGCCCACAAGCCCGGCGCACCACCCGGCTTGAATCTGGACAACATCCTGGCCGTCGACGCCAAAATCCTGAATGAGTTGATTTGGACGGTTGGATTCCACAACAATAAGACGAAGTTGGTCCTCCCCCGCCCCCGTCAATCGTTCTTTCCCCTTCTTTTCTCTCCAGAAGACTCAAATTGTGCGGGAAAGCTAACGAGCAACACACCCAGGTACATCAAACAGACAGCCATCATGCTGCGAGACCAATGGAACGGCGACATCCCCGACACGATCCCCGGTCTCACTTCTCTACCGGGCGTCGGTCCGAAAATGGCCTACCTCTGCCTTTCCGCGGCGTGGGACCGCACTGAAGGCATAGGCGTAGACGTCCACGTCCACCGCATCACCAACCTCTGGGGCTGGAACAAGACCAAGACTCCCGAGGAGACGCGCTTGGCTCTGCAATCGTGGCTCCCGCGGGACAAATGGCGCGAAATCAACTGGCTGCTGGTTGGCTTCGGGCAGACGATCTGCCTCCCCGTCGGCAGACGCTGCGGCAACTGCGACCTTGGTCTCGAGGGGCTATGCAAAGCTGCCGAGCGCAAGAAGGTGGCTGAGGGGCGACGAGCTCAACAAGAGCAGATTGGCGAGCAAGACGAGGTGACTGGACAATTCATCAAGACAGAGGTGCAACAAGTGGAGGCAAGGACCATTAAAAACGAGGTCACGATCAAATCCTCTCCCAAGTGAGCCACCGCGAAGCTGCGCAGACGAAAAATAAATAAATAAACAAAAACAAACGCAGACACCCACACAAAGCAAGGACAAAAGCCATCAATGGGCCACTTCGCCCCTTACGAAATGCCACGCCCGTCCCATCCCCGCCCAACTCCTCACAAGCGCCCCTCAAGCAAATCTAGTCCAGCTCGTTATCCCGCCGCGATCTTCCCCCCCACGAGCAGGCCATGACCTCGCGCGGGGTCCCGCCGCACAAACCCCTCTGCAGGATGCATCTCGCAGCAGACCAGGCTAGACCAGGCCTGGCCCCTTGGAGCGCGGACACGGCAACGCATCCACATGCGCGCATGCACATTACGCTGCATGGCTGCCGTACCAGGGACCCAGAGCGACGAGGAACGTCGCACGACATGCGTGGCTGCCTCTGCGGCCGGGTCTGCCTGCGTCGTTGATACCCAAGCTTGGATCCGGCGTGTGCATTCGGATGGTCTTTTTGGGATTTCCCCGTGCGGGTGAAAATGGTGCCTTTTTTTTTGTTCAAGTCTGACTAGTTACAAGTCGCGAGTACTGCATTGCGAACAAGACTCTTAGCAGGTCGAGAACAGATATCGAACGTGGAATCCGAGATGTACATCAGCGCAAGACTTGCCAAAGGAACCATGCCTTGAAAGATCCTTGGCAGAATCGGCATCACCTGAACTTCATGAAACTCGGCCATGGGTACGGATGAATGGCGTAACCCCTGGCGACAATGCAAACAGAATACAACATGTGAATCCATTCGTGGCAAGGTGCCATCCGCGGAAGCCTCCGCGTAGAATGCATGAATCATGACGGCGTGGGCGGACGTAGACGGGCATGGATGATCCAACTCAGCGCGGCAGACGGAGCGGGTTCGAGTTTGTATTCAGTCCTAGTAAACCAATGTGCCCCTAGATCAAACCATATGACATGATGGAAATGGCAGATAACGCCCCCAGCACGCTGTGCGATTGATGACGCTCTCTGTCCCGTCCGTGGAACCGCCCCCCCTCGCCCAATTGAATAGAATACATTGGCGACTGTCGACGCCTCGAAACAGGAAAAAAAAAAGAGAAAAAAAAAATTCAACCACCCTTCAAGTACGGAATTCGCTCGTCGCGTTAACAAAACGTGCAGAGCCCGACAAAAAGAAGCACGCAGCATGATTAAAGGGGAAGGGGGGGGGGGGGGAGACGGGCGAAACAGAGAAGACGGCGAAGAGGAAGAATGAAAAAAATCGACTCGGACAGAATTCATAACATCATGTTCCATTGGACCAAGAGAAACCGCCAACGGAAAGAATGGAGGGGTTTGTGAAGAGGTTTGTGCTGCGGCTAATCAGATGGCGTGCTTGCGTGCGGAGTACATTCCTGCTGTTGATGGCGTCGGGTCGCACAGCAGAGTGGCGCACCACACTGGGCTAAGATGGTCGCGCTGGCCGGACTCGGACAACAAACACGTTGAGGGTGCGTCAAAAGGTCGGGTCGAGAAAAAAAAAACGCCCCCCGACATCTAGACGCCACGGATGACCTGCGTTCGCTCGGCTTCCAGCTGCGCAGCGTTGCGCTCGTGTGACTGCTTCTTGCACTAGAAATAACCAAGGGGAGAAGAAAGGGAGAAAAGGGAAGACATGGCAAACATGTTAGACGGCAAGATCTAGGCCAACGTGACGCATCGGGATTTTCTTGTTTTGTGCAGACAAGGGAAGAGAGGGGTGTTTGCCGAGGGAAGAGGAATAAGGGAAATGGAATTGGTTTGACTCACGTCCTCGAGGCCGCTGCACTTGTGGTCCTCCAAGAGCCGGTGCTTTCCACAGAAGTGGCCGTTACAGAAGCCGCAGTCGCCGACGATGCGTTGAGCAGGTTCGCGGCAGTCCTTGGCGGCACATCGAATCTTCTTGGGAGCCATGACGTTGATGTTTTTTTGGGTGCGTCTGTTTTTGTTTTTTCAACTTTTTTTTTTGTATTTTCCTTTTCCCGTTCGCTTTTTCGCTCCGTTTCCGTTGTTGTTTTACGTTTTAAAGGGCTTGATGCTTGGAAAGAGTCGGAAGGCGATGCGGGTATATGGGGATGGTGGCAAGCGAGGCCGGCGACGGCGAGTGGTTTTCTGGTCGAGAGAGCAAGCGTCGTTTGATTGTGGGAGGACGGACGGACGGAATAACGGGCACCCTGGGCGCGAATGCGAATGTGTACGAGACGAGGTTCTTGCACGCAAGAGGCACGAGATGCTCGAGCCGGGTTGGAAGGGGGGGAGGGGAAAGCAAGATGACAAACCAGACGGACTGGTCGGGGAGGGTGGCAGTGGGAGTCGACTTGCGTCAGCAGACACGGGTGCTTTATAGGAGCTGGAGCCTGGGATCCTCCGCTGTAGGAGCCTGGACGTGGCCGGCGTTAGCGCAGGCGGCGGGAGAAGGCGCTAGACGGGCGGTGATGAATCAATACATTGATTCAGAGTTGTTCACTCTGGTGCTTCCATGTTGCGCGCTGCAACGGCGGCACTTGAGGTGCACCCCCCCCCCCCACCTCTCCCTCTCTCAACCGCCCCGGCCGCTTGTGAGTTGGTGCGCTTTTCTGGGTGGGGATGCCGGGTCGGCTGGTTCGCCTTGCCGCTTTGTGACTGGGACGAATGCGGGTCCCAACAAGCATGCAGCACTCATGCAGCTGGCCATGCCCGCCTCGAATCGAGTCTTGGTCATACCAGACAGGACAGGACTGATCAGACAGAGCACTTTACGATTCGAAACGCCCACGATGCAGATCCGATCCGCGAGCACTCGACCACGATGCACATACGCAGTCATGAAGAAGGGACATGCTGCCTCGCGAGGCCCAGTCCTGACACACCCGAAAAGAAACGGAAAGGAAAAGAAAAAGAAAAAGGAAAAAAGAAAAAGGAAAAAGGAAAAAAGAAAAGGAAAAGGAAAGGAAAAGGAAAAAGAAAAGGAAAAAAAATGACGAAAAGCCATGACCCGCCACGAATCCAGCGCAGCGGATATGTGTCCCTAGCCGCCGACGTCTGGCAGCCACGGTGGAGAAGGAAGGGCAAAGAGGGGATGAACGGATAGAAAGAGAAGGGGAAGAGGCCCCCCCGGGAGGAAGGGGGGGGGTCTGCCAAGCTCATTTCCGCGCAATCTGGGGTTTTCCTGATGCCATCATGCTCCTCCCACTGTCGAACGACGCTGCTGGTTCCGCGATCCGTGAGACAATGGCGGACACAACGTGTGCCTCTCGGATGGCCGGCCACGAGAACCGCGAACGGCATTCAATTTCCGACCTTGTCCCGAACAAACAGCCCCGACCGCAGCGGCGTGGCGGTTTCGTTCTCCAGGGCCATTTTCTTCAAAGAGTCGGGGAGCTCCGAGAAAGGTGACACGCCCATGTCGTGGTCGTGCAGCATTTTGCCAAGCTTGCAACGTCCTAGTGTGTGCGTATCTTTTTTTTTTTTTTTTTTTTTTTTTTTTTTACCTTATCGCTCCTCCTTCTCCTCCTCCTCCTCTTTTTTTTTGTCTTGGTGTAAGTGGAAAATGAACCCCGTAAAGAACATCTTGGTGTGTTGATCAGATCCCTCACCTCACCTCACCGTAACTCATCGACCAGGATGGCAACAGACAGACGGACTGCTCTTTGCGGCGGTAAAGACATCGTTTCTTGCTGGGCCCCGTTTCCCTCTCGCCACCATCGTTGGGCGTCAAACTTGGTTCTCCCTCCCGTTCTACCTTCAGATGGAAGATGGAAAGCCTGACATTTCTGGCCATGTCGTCGGCCATGACATGGACTTTTCCTTGCTGTGCCTCAGGCCTTTGATGATTAGAAACTAATATGGCGAGAGGACAGGATAGCCTGGTTCTCGCTCTCATACTAACACCTGCCCACTGTACATGATACGTGGCAGAGTGGAGGGGGTGTGTACGATGGGCTGGAGGTGGGGCCGTGGAGGCTTGAGGTGTGGATATAGCTGCTTGCAGGGCGTGTCCGTCCATCCGTCCGTCCGTCCGTGGAGTCGTGGACCGTCTTGTCATGCTCTGCAAGGCTACGGCCAATGCGTCCACGTCTCTCGTCCTTTGTCGGCATAAATCATAAATGTGCACGCAGGCCCAAGGTCTCTCGCAAAAGCCGCTTGGCGCTGCGCGGGCCCAGCGTCTGCTGGTCGTTCGATTCCATTCGACCAGGCGGACGGACGACCCTAGTCCTGTATCATCATCGTCTTGGGCTGTTTCTGCCGGTTTCATTCTCCTCTGGCGGGCAACGAAATGCCCGCGAGCGAACATGCCAGGACCAGAAGGCGTCAGTATTCAATGTTTTCCCCGCGCATACCCATCGTTGTTGATGCCCTCCTGCCCTTTTCTGCTCCGGGCTGGACAGAGGCTAGCCAAATAGAGAGGCCAGCGGGCGCATGCGCGAAAGCAGAGCCTGGTGTGGACTTCGTTTTCAGACGGTGCCGATTGTGCCAGATCAGACCAGAGGCCAGCCAGACGGCAATAAATGCTGAATGAACCATCTGCCGTCTCTCCCCTGGATCCATGTTTTCTGACATGAATGTTCATGTCCTCGCCTCCGGGATTTTTTCAACCTGGATCTGTCTTCACGGCCTCGGCGCCCTGGATGCTTCGGGTCTGGCATGGCAAATGAAGCCTGTCAGTCATTGTTCGGCAGACCTGGCTAGGACGTTGACTTTGTTCGGAGCACGTGCTGGGTGTGTGAGATGATGACATCTGTTCACCACCCAGGTTGACTCACCCGCCCACCTCCACATGCACAAATCGATCGGATTGATGGCACAAGGACAAAAATAAACAGCATGGGATAAACAAAATATTGTTTTTGACAAGACAAAAAAATATTGCACACCGTGCGTGTGCCGCAGCGAGGACTCGAACCTCGGTTTCCAGTGATCGTCGCGGATAACCACAAACTGGTGTCCTTACCCCTAGACGACTGCGGCGTGAAAGAGCGAGGCCTGTCATTTCAGGAATGATCAAGCGAAAAAATAACGTGTGCCGCAGCGAGGACTCGAACCTCGGTTTCCAGTGATTCATTGCTGACCACAAACTGGTGTCCTTACCCCTAGACGACTGCGGCTTTTGTTGAAAATTTTGCGCTTATTGTTCTTACTATAGATACGCCAAAAACTAGTGGGTCTCTGGCTGGAGATTATGCTTGCTTCCCTGCCGCTTCGAGATTGGACGCATGGGCATGTACAGCATAAAGTAACATGTTGTGCGTACTCCACGAGTCTACAGCTCCATGGTACTTGGTCCAAGTAAAATACTTTAAGACATACTTTACCCATTTCAACAACTTGCCTACAAAGTATTCATCATTCTGCCTAGCAACCTGATGATGTACTTGGCGTTTCTATTAAGCTAACAGCATCATGGTGCTAGACCCATCGCACCCTCAGGTCAGGTCAGGTCTGCTGGGGTGGATTCGGGTCTTGGTGGGAAAGTGGGAATAAAGCCCCGGACGGCTCGTACGAGAATTAGCACAGAGAACTTGGCTCATCCATAATTCAAACGAACCTAATTATCCCCCCAATCCAGGGTAAAGTCACAGGTCCGATCCTCAGGTCAGCTGAGCTGGTGTCGAAAACCTCGGTTGATCTACCGACTGGCACTTGATCGAGTATGTACTTAAGGTACCGAGATACCTCAAGTAAGTACCCACTTCATTTGCCGAGTGTGCCTGGTGGCGTGCACAGACTCCCTCTGCCACGTGAGGCCCGAGAGGCCGGAATGAGACTCAGACTGGACACAGGACTGGACAGGCATCATCGAGGGCATTTGGTTTGCATCAATCCACCGACGTTCCAACGTTGTCGTGCCAAACAGCGCTTGCTCAGCAACTTTCCGAGACATGGTGCGCGGTGTCGATCCATTCCGCGCACGACTCGGACCATAGCTCACGCCTCCAGCCGGAGGCTCTGCACCACCATCACGTCCTACATACAGCAGAAAGCGGTCCAGACTCAGGAACGCCAACCACGCCGTCTTCGTCCTCACACCTCCCATTTGAAGCAGCCGGTGGCTCATCAGACGCTCCGGCCGTCCAGGTTTAGTGCCTCCCTGGGACATCCGGACTCTCCGCCCTCCGCCCTTTCCCCCCCAAGCCTTTCGACTCTTGCTTCCCGGTATCCACTCCGAAGCCAAATGCCTCGGCTATTCCGGGACCCATGACATGGCCCGGTGTGCGCATCGGCCTGCTTCGATGGCCCTTCGTTGTTTATTCGTTTCGGACATGACATTTGTTTCACACATGGTCGCAGAGTCCCTATAATCCATGGAGTCATCCGGGGCAGATAAGGGATTCTTCCAAACGGCGCCGGTTTTGAAGAACCAGGCGCTGGATGACGAATCCTTTAAGCGCTGTTTCAATCGTGAGTACCTTTGCGTAACGAGGGAAAAACAAGGTTGAAATAAACAATCGTGAAAAAGGCTGTTGTGAGCCACGAAACCCCCTCTTTTTTTTCTTCTTCTCTCCTCGAGTCTATACGAATCGCAACACTGACTTGGATGGTGAAAAGTGTTCTTGTCCCGCAATGTCAGCTTCCAGGCCGGACCAGAGGTGTTGGCCCTTGGAGACGACGTGATATCTGACCGGGTCTTTGCGTGGAACACGGATGCAGAGCGCAACAAGCCGTACATCAAAGGGTCCGGCCGGGATGCTTTTGGCCGATGGAGGGGGGAGCTTGTGACGGGAGAGGGATGGCGCAACTTGAAAGACTTTAGCATCGCAAAGGGGTAAGCTTGTGCTCTTGATTCTCCTCATCGTTCACGCCGCCGATTCTTCTATTCATCAGTCGGCGTAATTCCCGACCGCTTCAGTTCCTCCGAACGCATCTTTGGGTCGGATCCTGCGCCAACGTTGGCTGCCCGTCCGCCATGCAAGACGGAGCTGCTTGTCTTCTCAGACGTCATCTCTTGCACAACGAGTCACATGCTCATCTATCAGCCGACGAGAGAAAGGTGTTTGAGAGCGCGTACCAGCGTCTGACGTCTCGCCAGCCCGGATACGCATGGACAAGTGGACAGTGGATGGCGGAACGTACGGGCGGAAGCGATGTGTCTCTGACCGAGACGGTCGCCACACGCGACTCCAATACAGGAGCAGCTGCCGCTGCCGGCGTTGCATCCAAAGAGGATCAAATTCCCTTGGGACCATGGACCATCAACGGCTTCAAGTGGTTCTCCAGCGCGACCGACTCCGAAATGTCCGTTCTGCTAGCCCGAATCGCAGCCGGCGGGCTCAGCGCATTTCTCGCGCCCATGCGCAAACACGATCCCCATGCCACGACCCTCGCCGGCGCTCCTGATGACAACGGTCAAATCCTCAACGGCGTTCGCATCCAGCGGCTGAAGAACAAGTTCGGCACGCAGTCGCTCCCCACGGCCGAACTGGTTCTCGAGAACATGCGCGGCTGGCTCATCGGCCATGAAGGCAGAGGCATCCACGAGATTAGCACCATCTCACGCTGACGAGGATACACTCTGCCGTCGCGGCCGTCGGCGGTGTCGGGCGCGGCCTAGCCATCGCACGAGCCTACTCACTCGTGCGGCAGGTCGGCGCCGGCAACACGGCGAGGATGAGACTCGTCGACAGCCCGCTGCACATGAGGACACTGGCCAAGCTGTCCGCCGAGTATCACCGCCTCATGCTCGTCACGTTCTACGTCTCGTACGTACTCGGGGCTTCAGAGCACGGCTCTAGCTCCTCGCATGCTTCGCACGCACTAGAGGCCCTCACGCCCCAGACGAAACTCTTGGTCCCTCTCCTGCGCGTCATGACGCAGCTCGCCAAGGCTTACGTGTGCAAGCAAAGCGTCTCCCTGCTCTTCTCATGCATGGAAGCCCTCGGCGGAGTGGGCTATCTGTACAACGAAGAGCAGGAGCATCTAAACATTTCCCGAATCTACCGCGATACTTGCGTCTTGCCCATCTGGGAGGGAACGACGGATGTGCTCTGCACGGATCAGATGCGCGCGCTGAAGCACCCCCGCACAGGCGCCGATAGTATCGCCGCCCTGGATCAACTAGTGCGCCAAGCGAGCGCGTTTGAAGGCAACATTGATAGACCGAGAGGGTGGGATCCCGTGGAGAAATGGACCTCGTGGAGAACTCATCTGGAGGATACGTCCCAGGCAGGTTTGATGGGCGAGGCAAGGGAAGTCGCCTGGGCTCTGGGAGACCTCATCGCAGGCTTGCTGCTGTACGTCGACGCCGGCAGCGACGGCAGCCCTGTTGTGACGGAGATGCTGCTGCGATTCTTGGAGGACAGGAGAGAGATTGAAAGCCAGGGGCGGGGGACATTGACGCACGAGCTGAGCATGGACTTGAAGATGGTGTTTGGTGTGGACGAGAGGGCGGCTCGCGTGGCTGCCAAGTTGTGAGGCCGGCCCACGACAGTAAGCACGCTGCGGGATCCGGACCTTCTCGCCTCCAGACGCGCAGCTGAGTCATGTATCCAAGCATGGGTGCAGATCAAAAGTGCCGCGGAAAAGAACGAAGCAGCCACCTGAATCGACGAGCGTAAGCATAAGCACGACCACCCGACCTCCCCGATTCCGATACGGACGTCGACGCGCAGATGTCCCCATCCGGCCGTCTTGATGTGTCTACATGGCGAAATCTGCATAGGGCATCTTCGCAGCCACATGACCATGGCGATACAAAGAAACGAATGTCGAATATACACACAGCCCAGGGATTGTGACTCCCACGCCAAAGACCAAACCACTTCTGACGCTCAGAATAGAACAGCCCCGAATACAACCCCTGAAGCAACCCGAATCTCGTTAAATCATCCGCTCCATGACGCCAAATCAACCGCTCAAGCCTTCACAGCTTCCCTGCAACCCAGAGGCCTTCAGCTTGAGACCCCGACAGCCTCCCTTGTCATTGGTGTACACCCCATCGCCGCATGCGTTAAAATCAGTCCTGCCATTCACGGCGACTAGAGCCCCCTCTCTGGCATTCTGTATGCTCCAGGCGTCGCTGCTGGGAATCGGGTCCAGACACTGGAACGCCTGGTCGGGGTTGATGAAGCACGCGTTGTTGGAGGCGTCCCGGAGGATATCGCTCGGATCAGAGAGATTGATGCAGTACCGGCCGTCGGGGCCGTCGCCGGAGAGGATGACGAAGCCATTGTTCTTGGCCTGCTTGAGGATTTGGTCGGTAGAGGTATCGCGTAGGGTGAAGCAGCATCTATCAGGGGGGACGAGGTCTCGCTCGCGGAGCGGGAGGGCTATGGCTGCTGCAATGGGGAGTAGAGAGAAGAAATAGTCGGGCTTCATGTTTTTTTCTCTTTCTCTTTCTTTTTCTTTACTAGATATCTTCGGGGACAATAGGTACTTTTGTGTGATATGGTGTCTGGAAAACCCTCAGAATAGGGACTATACAGGGGACTATTCCAGGCCACATCTAAAAGGCGACCTCGAGGCCGAGACCAAAATTTAAGCAAAGCATACGGGAATATGGCGGCGGGCTCTTTAAAGACGAGCAAAAGAACCAACTCAGGCCTGGAGCCCGGATTCATCTCAAGGCCCAAGTGAATCAACCAACTCATGCAGCCGCGGAGCTTCTCATCACCAACACGACTGGGCCGTTCCATCTCCCATCTCTGGACTCCTCGCCACATAGGCCTTCTGCATCCCATCTGCTGTTGGCCCAGGGCAGCTTTCCCAGCCAGGGCAGCCATGCATCCGGTTGCGTCCAAGATGCGATGGGCCATTCGCCCCAGCCCCCCTGGCACACAAATCCACGAGGGACCAACACGAGGGATGAAGCGAACCCTCTTGTCCCTGCAGGTCCACGTGATGGGGTTTAAGCGCCGAGGGGGGACAATGTGCTTGGGGTGATTCGAGCTGCATGTGTTGGGGCAGGAGCCATCCGGCGCAGGGAGGAAGCCAATGAGCCGCTGCCAGAAGATGGGCTCCCTGCACGCCGAGATGACTGGGACAAGCCGTGGATGTGGTGTATGTATCTGGTTGAGGTGAAGGGGGTCGGGGTTTGTCGAGTCGGACGAGTCGTGTCGAGTGGCCAACTCGATGAGGAGTCAACCGTCATCGTCGTGGAAGCTCCACTTTCTCCTGCGAGCGAGGAAGGGCCTCGTTAGGCAGCGAAGCTCTCTCCTTCAGCACCTGCCGTGCAGTGAAATGATTCCATGGGGAGCGCGCATGTACGGTGGGCGCAGCAGGTCATTCCGAACATTCTGCCATGCAATTTTGGTGCAGAAAAGTTTCGGAATCACTCGTGACCCACTGGATGTTTTACGCCGTCCACTCAAACGCTGCATCACAGTCTGGTACATAAACCACAGGCAACGACAACCATTCCGTCAACTTTGCAGGAGCACGCATCGTTGCTGATTGAAGGAGTCATTCGAGATTCCGAGCGGCGTTTCCTTGACATTGGCTTCCTATTGCCTTCCTGTTTGCTCCTCCCCCCCAAAACGACTCGTCCCGCGAATCCCGCTATTTGACTGCCCAGCCAGACTCACCCAACACCCCCCCCCGCCCCCCCTCTCTCCCCACTTCCCTTTCCAACATGGCAATGCCCGACGATGTGTGGGAGGACATCTCCAAGGATATTCCGTCAGCCTCGGATCCCTTCCTCCAGCAGTATATGGCGGGCCGAGAGAATCTCATCATCCAGGAACAGAAATCTCGCTCAGACGCGTCTTTCAGGAAGTCGCTCTCGCCAATTGCCAAGCGGGCCTGCGCCATTGTAGATAACATCCGCAGCCATGAAGCCAACACCGTCTGGACGGCAGACGTCGAAGAGGACATGGCCCAGAGCTCGCATCAGAGCATCTTCCCCGGCATGATGTTCATGATGGCCAAGAGCCGCATGGAGAGCACCAAGCTGTGGCAAATCGTGCGACGGATGCCCAAAGGCTGCCTGCTGCATTCCCACATGGACGCCATGGTCAACTTTGACTTCTTGCTCGCCACGCTTCTCGACACCCCTGGCATGCACATGTCAAGTGACCAGCCGCTGGATAGCGCGAGTGCTCTCGAAAACGCGGCCATGAAGTTCCGATACAGGGCCAAAGAAAGGACCGACGGATCCATCTGGGACTCTTCCTATCACCCCGAGTCGTTTATTCTGCTTACCAAGGCGGCCGACGACTTTCCCGAGGGAGGGCGCAGGGGCTTTCTCAAATGGCTCAAGAGCCGTTGTACCCTGTCCACGGTTGATAGTCATGAACAGCACCATGGCATCGACGCCATCTGGAGAAAGTTTACCAAATGCTTTATCGTCGTCTCCACCATCATTCACTACGAGCCCGTCTTCCGCGCCTTTCTGCAACGACTCATGAGCCAGCTGAAGGCGGACGGTGTCAACTGGGTCGAGATGAGGTGTGTTGGACGCCGCCAAGGAGTCCCCTAGTCCCTGAGCCGTGGAATCTTGCCCATGCTATGCTAACAGTTGGACTTGACGTAGATTTACGTGGCCACTCAATTATTGTCGCGACCGACAAGAAGAGCCGGAGAAGGACTACAGTCACATGTTCCAGGTAATTGAACAAGAGGTGGCGAAATTCAAGGCCTCTCCAGAGGGCAAGGGCTTCTGGGGCCTGACCACCATCTGGAGTACCCTTCGTAGTGCGGATACAAGGCCCATGATTGAGAATATGGACCATTGCATCACCACAAAGATGGAATTTCCGCACCTCATCGCTGGTTATGATTTGGTCGGCCCTGAGGACTTTGGTAAGCCACTGACAGGCATGCTGCGGGAGCTTTTTTGGTTCCGCAAACAATGCACTCAGGAGAAGGTTAATATTCCCTTCTTTTTCCACGCCGGAGAGACGCTTGGTGACGGAAACAGCACCGACAAAAATCTGTTTGACGCGATTTTGCTTGGTACCAGGCGTATTGGCCATGCCTATAGCCTCTACAAGCATCCGTTACTCATTGACATGGTCAAGGAGAAGAAGATTCTCGTTGAATCGTGTCCCATCTCCAACGAAGTCCTCCGTCTTTGCGGGTCTGTCCTGGCCCATTCCCTACCGGCTTTGCTCTCACGTGGCGTTGCGTGCAGCCTCTGCAATGACGACCCTGCCATGCTTGGGCAAGACACGGCCGGCATGTCTCACGATTTCTGGCAAGCACTCCAGGGCTGGGAAAATCTCGGACTGGCTGGTCTTGGTAGCCTGGCTGAGAATAGTGTGCGATGGGCCGCGTTTGAAGATCAGGACGCGACTCAATGGACCAACGAAATTCGTCTCGGCACTCTGGGCAACGGTATCAAGGCCGAGAGATTGAGGCAGTGGCAAGTGGAATGGGAAGAATTTTGTCTTTGGATCGTGACAGAGTACGGTGACGACTTCGATTCTCCGGAAGGACAATTGACCGAAGGTACGGGGAGCTAGCGATTGGAATCATGAATATGCCCGCTGGTCCATAGACGGCTTATGGTTGCGTGATTCGGACAGCGAACGCTACAATATGCGAAGTGGAGTCGTAGAAGGGAAGAGAGAATTGGCAACAGTGTATTCATTCGAGGACCATTGCGATTTTGATGGCGCATCATGAATCCGATCTCCATGTTATGTTTCTGTCGTCATCTCCTACCTCGAACAAAAGTGGAAGGAGCAATCGTCTGCTACCAGACTCTAATCACATTTCTGGGCCACCTGCCCTCTTCCTTCCCCACTTGCCACAGCGTAGTAGTAGAGATGAGCTAATCCCGGTGGAAACGGAAGGAGGAGGAGGAGGAGGAGGAGGAGGAGAAAATAAAAGAAACAGGTAGAAACCGTAAACGAGAAACTCCACATGCGTGTCGTAAATTCAAGCAAGAAGCCGGGTATCGAGAATACGTCGAAAAAATAGACCACGTCGCAAATACCAACGCCATTTTTTGAGTGCCCGTGTATATGTAAGTGTACATGTATATATGTTGCACTACTAGGCCCGCACGACTTTTGAACTCGGTGACAATTGAACACGAGTACGCAGGAAAGAAAAACGATGCAGTTCGCAATGCCCGATCAAATGCTGGCCCAATTTTGCCGTTCGGACCATTGTCTCTTGGCAAGGCCAGGCCAGACCAGCTCGCTCGAACGACTTTCTGCGTTGCGCTCCCCTGATCTTATAAATATTGGCAAACATTGGCGAGCCAGCGAGCCAGGGTCATTGGATGGACGTCCCCATGGCGGCTCTTCTCTAGGGCCTCATTCAACGAAGCCTTGCTAAAATCATAGCGTCCATTCGTGGTAGCGATGAGCTGCTGATAATACGCACGTCTGTCGTCCTCGCCGACCCGAGAACAATAGTTACAGAGCGCTTGCAGCTCGGCGGGCTGCCGGACGTGATGCTCAAACGTAGCTGATCACGTTGAGTTAGCATCGAGCATAAAAGTAAAACGTGGAAAGGGAAAGGAAAACGTTTGCGGTTCGAGGGCTTCCGTCAAGTCAATCTACTTCTTCAATCGCGCCCTGCCACCCTGGCGTCTTACCGTTCTTGAATCGACTACAGGTCCTGACAATATCTCGAACGGACAGCCGGTCTCCCCGCATCGTGAATTCGTGCGGCCAGTTTCGAGGTCCCAAGTCGATGGCAGCCACAATAAAACGCACCGCGTCGTAAACCGAGGTCAGGCACACGCGCACCGTGTGTCCCCTGGCGTTTTCTTCTGTGTACTCGGCTGTGCAATTGTTGATGTCCACGAGGTAATCGCCCGGACCCGACACGCCGCTCCCATAGCCAATATTGAGATAACCTAGCCCGAAAGGGTGGAACCGCTCCATGAAGACGCCGCATGCGAATACGGTATATCTCATACCTGATGAGCGTTCCCATCGCTTGAGCAAAGCAAGGGCCTCCGTAGATCCTCGGTCCAAGGGGTCATCGTACAACGGCCTCTTGCTGACACTGCCCTCGAATTCAGACGGCACGAAAACGCGAACACGGGCATCGGCAGCGGCGTTGATGAGGCTCACTTGCTCTCGCCCGGAAATAGTCGAAATGGCTAGATCAACTCCCTGAAGGGCAAACTTCAAGCTTTCGGGGTTGTTGTAGTTGACGACATGGAGCTGAACCTCGAGCTGGCCAAATTCGGGCCTTTCCTGTGTTACATGAACATGACGGCCCGACCGCTTGGCATGAGGGGGGAAAAGTCTCACCGATCTTGACAAGACGACGACATTATAGGCAGCGCCTGCCTGCGACAATTGCAATGCTAGCAGGAACCCGAGTCCTCCTCCACCTGCGACGGCAATGCGCATCATAGTTTGTGCAACCCGCTGGCCGCCGCGGGCCAATCGTGCTTGTTGGAGTCTCTCCTCTGGCCAGGGTCGTCCGGGACAACCTGAATACGTCAAAGTTTGTGTCGAGTCGATTTTGCGAGATGACAGCCGAGTTGGCTTTCACATGTGCGTGTACATATATATAACAGCGCCTGGAGGGGGAAATCGAGGCCTCGTCCCTCCGCGTCACTGACGTTACATCCGCGATGCAGGAAGCCGGCCTCCAAGGCAATTACCGATAAATGGAGGAAGTGAAAGGAGCTTCAAGCAAGCTGGACTTGGATTTGAAACCTCTGTGACCTCGATCAAAGAACCGCACAGTTTTTCTCAATTACAGATGAACACATATTGACCACACATGCGCGCCTACCTACCTGCCTACCTACCTACCAACCTACCAACATACCTACCTACCAACATACCTACCTACCAACATACCTACCTACCAACATACCTACCTACCTACATACCTACCTACCTACCTACATACATACATACATATGTAGGTATGTAGGTATGTAGGTACATATGTACACACACACCACCACACTCCTCCTATACCACCGCTACCACCACCACCACCACCACCACCACCACCATCTCCTCGTCCTCGTCCTCCTTCCCTTGCAGTTTTGTCAGGGTCGCGCTTAGGTTACCTACCAGGAAACGGAGCAGTCCGCTCCTTGTGTCCCGCTGCGCACAGCCAGGCTGGGATTACTTATGTACATATTGGGCAGAGAGTTCAAAAAAGTTGTCCCCGAGCCCCTGGCCGACATTCGCAGCGGAGCATGTTGTGTGGCGCGATGATTGGGTAACGGTAACCAAGAATTCTTAATGCTAATGGCTTCAGGCACAGTGGCGGGTGAAAGAAGATGCGAACTGGCTGGGGTTCCGCCAACCTCGCAAGCCCGGATCCTGGCAGCAGAGGCTACGTATACATATATACATACATGAAACTTTATGAATAATGCTTCAGGTGGTCTGGCAGGAGACATTTCGCAATATTACCCTTTATGTACCTCGACATTCAGGTTCCCATAAGCGAAACGGCGAAAGGCCGCGAAAAGACCAGGCTAGCGCCCGCCACTATAAGCAAACCAGCTCGGGAATATCTGGAGTTTGGAGTCTGGAGTCCGGAGTCCGGAGTCTCGACTGACAGCAGCCAGAGAACCGCAGAAGTCGCCAAGCTTTGCCGGCAGTGGCTTTGTGTGGGTGCCAGGGGCAGGGGATGGTAGCAGTGGCTGGCAGCAGAGCCCAAGGCTGACGACAACAAGCAAGGTCCAGTCAATCAAGGTCAACAAGTCAATCCATTTTGTCCTACCGACGGCAGCAGGTCCTTGCCGCAACTTGCGAGGCAGCTTATCGGTAGAAACGAGTGGGGTATTTGGTCGCCCCTTTGTCGTCCTTGTCTGCCCATCTCGTCTTTCCTTTTCCTTTTCCTTCTCCTCATTCTCATTCTCATTCTCATTCTCACCCTCATCCGCAGCTTTATTGCCTCGCAGTTTCGTGCCAGAGGCAGTCTGGAGACAGACATTCACGGGACTGCTGGCCTATATGGTCCGGTTCGCCCGTGGGCTGCCACGGGGCAACTCGGCCACGAAGCTACCGTAAAAGTGAGCCAATGATGAGGAAATCGGCATACAAGCTACGATTACGTTCACTTGACGTCTGTGCCCACGGCGTTTTTCTACATCTCAAACAAACAAACTCTGGGCCATCTTGCCCTGTATCGGCCGAGCTACTCTGGCAGGCTGCCCACACTGGACAAGGGCATGTACCGGACAGATGCGTACGCCAATCTGCAACAATCAGGCTGGCTCGACCAATGAGGGCCGGTACACAAGACAGTGCTCATGCGGAATGGTCAGACTGTCGTTGCAGGTCTGGCCTTCTGATTTCCCGCTTCTTCGCTGGTCATAATGCCATGACGCTGGCACCGGGACCGTCCCAAGTTCAGCTGGTCATCAATCCTGCCACCAACAGGTGGCTGTCCGGTCCCGTGCGCCTTCTTCGCCAACGTGTGTTCGAGAAAAGGGTGGTGCGGACGAGAGTGCGGCGAAGCCCTCAGCATGCTTCGTCATCTTATTTTCCAAGACCGTTCCGGGGAAAAGTCGGCCCCAAGGCCGCCGCATAGTGACGAGTTTTTTTTTTTGGTCAGGTTGCCGCACTGGCCGAGTGCGTATGTCTGAGACGACAGGAACCAATCTACCCACAACGTTCCAAAACAAAACTAGTTGGTACGTAACAAACGCGAGCATGGGCTTAACCGAATCGTCGGGTGAGATTCCCAGGCCACGACGCCTCGGGCGCGTGGCGCAATGCGCATCATTAAACCGGATGGAGCGACGAAGCAAAGCATGGCTGTTGGGGGCCGAAAAGTATGCCCTCCTCTGCCAGTGCTGATGGAGGGCGGAAGGCTAGCTGAGTCTGCCACGCGTGGCCTCACGGCGTAGGGCTGACGACGAACCACGGACAGACTGTCTACCTACCTAGGGACAGCCAAGCTCCGTTTTGTGGCCAGCCAGGACCATCGTGCTCGTTTTACGCGGAGCAAGAGAAATCGTGTTTCCAAAAAAAAAAAAAAA
>SRPY01000671.1:0-18861 GCA_018360145.1 Claviceps africana
AAAAAAAAAAAAAAAAAAAAAAAAAAAAAAAAAGGAAAAAACAAAGGAAAAAACGCCAAAGATACAAAACACAGCGACACGCGCAGTCAAAAACCCAAAAGCCACTCACGAATGAATCCCCCCCCTCACACAGTTAGGATCGTTATACGGCTGACTCCTCAACCCCCCAAAGTACGACGAGAATCGATCCTTGGGCAGGCTCTGCCTGGCCCGCAGCACAGGCGCCATGTCCCCCGTGGCAGGGTCCAAGCAAAATAAATAAATAAATAAAT
Organism: Claviceps africana; assembly: GCA_018360145.1. Taxonomy (NCBI): domain Eukaryota; kingdom Fungi; phylum Ascomycota; class Sordariomycetes; order Hypocreales; family Clavicipitaceae; genus Claviceps; species Claviceps africana. The sequence continues at coordinate 273 of SRPY01000671.1, forward strand.
AATAATCTAGAAATAAAAAAAAGTCTCAGAAGAACCCGCAAAAGGGGGAGAAGGGGGGAGGGAGACCACGCAAATTCACAAAAGCGGCCTCGTCCCGACAAGACGGATCGCGTCTTGCCCCGCGTCTAGGGTCTAGGTGCAGAGAGGGAAAAGGACTCCTTTGTCCGAGAACGGGGGTAGGTGGTGAGCTTGGCGGGCCGGAATTGATGGCGACTTGGTTTGTCGTTGAGGCAAGTTGGGCAACGAGACGTTTCTGCGAGAGACGATGTCGGTCGATTGGCTCGTCGTCTCTTCCATGGGTGGACGTCAACGGGCAGGTGTGGGGCCACTCCTCTCGCTCGCCGCCTTGGGGCCAGACCACAGCGAACCAGACCACCAGGACATCACAACAACAGACGGAAACGACACCTGTTTGCCATCTTGTTGCCCTTCGCCATTCACGCCGTCGCCATCGCCGTCGCCTCCGTCCGTCTCATGCTTCACCAGAGTATGTCCGCGTCATTCATGCAATGCAAAATGTCATTCCTACTCCCCGTCCTTGTCCCCCGTCAATCGACCAAGGTATATGTACAAAGTTCCATCACGGGCTCCCATCTCGCGCAGCTTCGAGTGACAAGCACAGCTTCCCACTCACTCGGCTGCAAGTCAAGAAGCCCTCGTTTTTTCCCATAGTGCGCCTCCTCCAGTGCATCGCGCCTAACCAAACCAGTCGCTACGGCCATATCAACCCTGTCGATCCAAACAAAATCCCTTGCCAACTCCGTCAGTGACTCCAAGCGCCATGAAAAAAAAAAAACAACACACAAAACAGCTGAACAAAAAAATTGCATGCTGAAATACTGGCTAAAAACAAAAATGGACACGCCGGTACCATGGTAGCCTCGCCTTCCCCCGCCCGGCAACCAAGAAATTGGGCAGCCACACGGTCAATCCAGGTCTGGCCTCTGTGCTGTCAAGCGTCTTCCCAAAATGCAGTGGCGATGGAGAGGGTGTGTGTGTGTGTGTCTGTGTATTAGGAGGAGTCGGAAAGAAAAAAGAACAAGTAATGTCGTGAGCGTAATTCAGCCCCCGCGTGATGGTATCCTGACTTTGTAAAGCTCATATCTGATAAGAAAAGATGTGCATTGGAAAGGCGGATGTTATGTTTGATGCAGTAAAGAGTGGGTTGTAATGTCTGGTTGGTCACTCTCATGATATTTGGTCCAGGGACAGCTGCGTGTCTGTGATGCCAAAGACGGGAGCGTTCTTCTTGGCCCATGAACGTGCAAGAATAGAAGCTGCGAGCGTAGCAAGGGCGAGTCAGTCATAGATTCCCCCGTGACGTCTTTTCTTTCTTTCTTTCTTTCCCTTCAGGCTTAGGATCGGGTGTGCTTTATTTACCTTTTAGAAATTTCTTACTAGCATATTTCTTGAAGAAGGCCTCGTGGACAACAGGTCGCGCAAGATAGTCAATCATCAGATCGACGACGGGCTGAACCTCTTGCTTGTCGTACCCAGCATAGTAGGCCAAAATCTCATCCTGGAATGGTTTGTTCAATCGTCAGTACGGTTCTGTCATGGTCACGTGTTGGAACTCGACGTCGCCATCGTGGAAAGCAAGAGGGCACGTACCCACGGTCCACGGTCCAGCATCATGCGTGCCAGGTACATGGAGGCGGCAGCACAGTGGCTCGGCCGATAGGCCATGAAGCGGTGGTCCAGAAGACTGATCTCCATCAAGTACTTTCCAATAGTGCGAGACTGGATGTCATAGTTATCCGCCTTCGACACGCGACGAAGAAAGTTCATGGGATTGGGATAGCTCAGATCATAGTTGAGAGTGCTGAGAAGAAAGCGCTCGGCACTCAGAATCTCGGCCTCACTGAAGCCATTGTCCGTGATGCGCTTGAAATTCTCCACATGTGGCGACAAGACCTCCTCGTACTTGGAGGCGATGAACATAGCGGTGATGCCGACAAGCTGGAGACGGTCGAGCTGAACCACTTTTTCAGACAAGAAACGATCAATAATGTTGACAGCAAGGAACAAAGTCTCAGGGAGAAGGTGGAATCTTGTGTGCACTTCAATGAGCCAGTCAATCAGAATACCACGCGTCTTCCACTCCAGGTCATCTTGATGCGACATGTACTGGGGGTTGGGGATGGAGCGGCATTCAAGATCGCGCAGGTATTCGAAGATTTCCGTAGCATACTCGGCAACCATGAGAGGATCATCCCAGTCATCAGTCTCAATCTCTTCCACGCCCTCGGGAGGTACGACGGTTGCAGTCGTGGCTTCATGAACCACGGGCTTCTCATCCGCGCCAGTCGAGACGGCGCTGCTGCTGTTCTCGTCGCCAGTGTCTTCCGGTGACTGCTCCTTATGGGCTTTCTTGCGGGCTGGCTGGCTCTCTTCGACAACGACTTCTTCCGGCTCCTTGGTGGCGTTGGCGGTGACTTTTCTCTTTGACGCGGCAACAGATCCGGGACCAGCGCGCCTGGCAGGCACCTTGCTTGATTCCTTGGCAACGGCGACGGCGGCGGCGGCGGCAGCTGCCGCAACAGGAGCACTGCGAGTAGGCCTTGCAGAACTTTTCTGGACGCCAACAGGATGGGCCTTGGAGACAAGGCCTACTTTGCCACCTGCGGGCTTTTTTCCTTCGACGGCTTCCGACTTGCTGACATTACTCATATCCCCGAGGACGTTGCGTCTTCTCTGAACGCCAGCATTGCCGAGATGGGCAGCCGACTTTTTCGGCTGCAGGGCACCCTTGACAGGCATGGCGAGTTCGTCCACGTTGAGAGCGGCGGCCTTGGCTGCTCGCGTGTGTGGACGCGTCGAGTTTTCGTCGTTCTCGACACGTTGACGTGCGGCGCGGGTCTGCACAAGCGCGACAAAGATGACCGTGTCAGCGAGTCTGGAGCATGCAGCGACGAGGGCTCGGCTCCGCGTCAAACAAGGCAAGAGGAAGGCGACAGAGGACAAGACGGAGAAGCGGAAGGAAGAGGAGAAGAAGAGGAAGAAAAGAGACGCGTTTTGAAATGTCCACTTACACCAGGAGGCATGTTATAGTCTAGCGTATACTCGATCTGATGCAATCGGAGCGAGCCAAGAGGCCAAGCTGGAGCTACGCAAACAACAGCGATTGTTAGTCTGCAACGCGTCAAAATGAAGAAGAAAAGAAGTCGTCAAGAATCGGACAGCCAGGGAGTAGAAGTAGCTTGCAAGCGAGACAGTTTCCAAAAAGGGGAGGGGGAGGAATTCGGTGCCCTACCTCTGGGTCAGAGACAAAATGATATTCCAACACAACAACGCGATTGGAATGTTTTGGAACGATAGAAAGCGGTCTCAAAAGTGGATAAACGTATTAAGAAGAGCTGCCGAACGATGGAAATGGTGACGGATAACGTGTTTTTTCTCTTTGTGCGCGTGTGGGTGTGTGCGCGTCCCTTGGAAGGCGATAAGAGGGTCGAAGCTGGGAGAGGAAGAGCCGGGCAGCAACAAAGGTGTTTATGTCGAAAAGGACATTTTGTGAGGGCAGACGAGAAGTGTTTTGAGGAGTGGAGCGGCAGGGGGTGGGGGCGCTCGAGGCGTGAAGTGGAGCAGTCGCGAATCGAAAGGTACAATGTACCTTGGTCTTACAATGTACCTTGGTCTGGGCGGTGGGCGCCGGGTGCGTCGCGGCGTCGCGGCGTCGCGGGCTGCCAGTCGCGTCAGACTGACTGACTGTCTTGGTGCTGGCGAAAGCTGACCAGTTGACCTTTGACTCTCCCGTCCCTGCTTTAGCCAGCTGCGGTTGGTTGCCAGGTGCCTTTCCAGCACACCAAGAGCGAAAAGGCCTGGCGTGACCCGACAGGCTGTCTGCGGTTGTCTGGGTTGTCTGGTGCTCTGTTGCTCGTGTCTCCCCTCCCTGATTGGCCAGAAAAGAGCGTGTTTGTCCCACCGTTGCGCGGGGGATGGGCTACCACTGCCTAAGGCAAGTACCAGACATCTGCAGCAACCGTCTACGTGCAGTGCTTGCCTTGGGTACGGCGGGTCGCAAGTACCTCCGAAACGCCTTTACCCTAAAATTGTAGGGCAAAATGTTCAGAGTTACCTGCACTTGCTGTCCCGAGGCCGGTATGTGCCTTGGCTGGCGGATCCGCGAGCTCCCCGAGCCACGACGGTGCCGGGCAAGCCAAAACACGGGCGTCCATTTGCCTTTCCAAAGTCGACGCATTGTCTTGCTCAATCACGAGGAGCCGGGGATCAGGATGAAATGAAGCTGACGCCATGGAGCCTGTCAGGTACCTCCGATGCTGCTGCAGAAACCGATGGCCGTTGTGCGCCAAGCGTTGCCCGCTAAATTAAGAGAGAGAGGAGGCACTGGGGACCTCATTTCTTTCGTGTTTTAGAAAAAAAAAAGGAGAAAAGAGTGCTGGCAACACACCCAGCCTCTCCCCGACGCGCAGCCATCTCCCGGAACCACCAGTCAAAGACTTCAGCACCACACTATGCTTCTGCTACCAAATGCTAGCTCAATTCTAGAAAGATGGCGAGCGCGTCATCGACGGTTGCGCTCAAACAGCAACAACGGGGTGGAGAAGATCATAACGCGACGAGACCTTTTCGCGACAATTGGACCCGCCCGCCACGTCTACTGCCCTCAGCTGCCCAACGCCGCTCCACATCGTTGTGTCAACAATGGCAACCACGGAGCAACGGCATGTTGATTGGCTATCCGCCTGGCGTTCGATGCTTGGCCGTGTGGCTGGTCGCGTGGGCTTGTGGAGACGCGCCAGACTCGCTTCTTCGTCCGATGCCGTGGCTGGAGTGTCGTGGCTTTGCTGGGCGCCACAAGTATTAGAAAAAAAACAGACGTGGCTAAGTACCCAAGTACCTAGGGAGGCAGGCAGAGAGAGAATCTCTACCCCACCTCCTGACGCTCGGCGTCGGCAAAACGTTTTCCAGTCGGCCGGCGGTAAATTTCAATATCGATGAACATTTGGTGCTCGGCTTCAGCCCGGGTGCAACGACTGGACGGCAAAGTCATCATCCCGGCGGCCTCGCATTTCGTGCCATTCAACTCGAGGCGCTGAGGAGGACCAGACAGAGCTTCTCTGTCGAATCTGAGCGTTTTGCGTAAGCATTTCTTTGCTCTCAGGAGCGGCTGAAGTCGCGGTCGTCACTGGAGCTCCTGCTCGTTTCTTCTCGGCCTCCCAGCAACGACAACCACCGACTGCACCCTGATCATTAAGGGCCACACACCACCATCACACCATCGACGGCGTCCTCGTTCTCGATCTAATTTGTCACCCAGTGCACGGAACTCCCAGCTTCTCACCATGTTTTCTCCACGAGTCCCGCTCGGCGCGGTCACGAGCGGCTTGCATCGCCTCAGCCTGACTCGATCCGCGATACGCAATTATGCGACAGCAATGCCGGCAATGCCCAAATCCGCATTCGCAGACAGCGGCATCACTTCCGACATGTTCAAGAATGCGACTACCGAGAAGCGTGGCTCACAGTCTCTCAACCTTCGGACATACAAGCCCCGCTCACCCGGCGTGCGACACTTAAGACGGCCCGTCAATGATCACTTGTGGAAAGGCCGACCTTTTCTACCATTGACATTTCCAAAAAAGGGCCAGGGAAAAGGTGGCCGAAACGTACATGGACGCGTGACGGTACGACACCGGGGCGGTGGAGCCAAGACGAGAATACGCACAGTCGACTTTGAGCGACGACGACCGGGACCGCATCTGGTGGAACGCATCGAATACGATCCGGGCCGAAGTGCACACATTGCGCTGGTGACGGAGAAATACACGGGGCAAAAGTCGTATATACTGGCCGCCGAGGGGCTGCGGGCCGGTGACATTGTCCACAGCTATCGGCCGGGCATCCCGCAAGATCTTCTCGACAGCATGGGCGGCATTATCGATCCGGGTATCCTGGCGGCCCGGACGGCGTTCCGGGGCAACTGCCTGCCGATGCACATGATTCCGGTGGGGACGCAGGTCTTTGCCGTGGGCTCGGCTGCCAACCGCGGCGCCGTCTTCTGCCGCAGCGCCGGCACGTCTGCGACGGTGGTGAACAAGAACGAGGAGACGAGGAACGATGGCACCAAGGTCATGACGGGCAAGTACGTGGAGGTGCGTCTGCAGAGCGGTGAAGTACGCCGGGTCAGCAAGGACGCCTGCGCAACCATTGGCGTGGCGAGCAACGTCCACCACCACTACCGACAGCTGGGAAAGGCCGGACGAAGTCGATGGTTGAACATTCGACCCACGGTTCGTGGTGTGGCCATGAACAAGGGTAAGTTGGTGTCCAGAGAGGCCAAGGCGGTGCCAAGTTGATGCAAGAGACGTGTGGCTAACGGCTTGGTTTGCAGTCGATCACCCTCACGGCGGCGGTCGTGGAAAATCAAAGAGTAACCGAAATCCCGTCACGCCATGGGGCAGACCCGTACGTTTGCTGAGCTTGGGGAGCTCCCCCCCCCCCTTTTTTTTCCCTCTCCTTTCCTTTCCTTCCCTTTCCTTCTCGCCCATCTTTTTTCTTTCCCTTTTGTTTTTCACTCTTCGACGACTTCGCTAACCCTGTTTACAGACCAAGAGCGGCTACAAGACTCGTCGCACGCACAACATCAACAAGTGGGTTGTCACGCCTAGACCCCGCAACCACGGCAAGCGACGAGACAAGCGATCCTCCAAGCAGTAATACGGCGCGGAGCCCCTGGGGGTTGGGAGAGGGGCCTAGGGCATCAAGGCACACGTCGAGATCGATGTGCAAGGGCGAGGTGTAGAGGCGCAAGGAGCGTAGGGTGCAATGGGACCGTGTACACTACGAGGCGTGACTGTACTGTACTGTACTGTATTATATGAGGATATAGTGGAAGCACGAAGCGCCGGTCCTCGACTACACGGTCCTCGACTACACAGCCCAGTAGGTCCCGCGTCCAGCCCGGCGCTGGTACGTCGTCTCCCGTCCCGTCCAGCTCCAGCGACTGTTGCGAGTGGCTCGTACAGTAAAGCCGATTGCGAACCCGAACATTTGGCCCCAGTTCTGGTTCGAAAACGACGCACGACGCACGACGCGGCGCGACGGCCCTGACCTCTGGGACACCAACTCACCCTTGTCCGCGGCTGGGTTCTCTCGGACCAAACGGCCAGCCCAGGCCAGAGATGACGGGGGAACGGGCACACGCAAGGTTTTTGTGCCGTGCCGTCTGGTGTCTCAGTTGTGCTGCGCCTCGGCCGGGTTCCACGTGCAGCGCCACGGGGCTTGGTCATTGTGCACGGCGCGGTTTGCATGCAGTCTGCGTGCGGGCAGCATGTGGACGAATCAGAGGAGCGGGTGCGTTACGGATGATGTTTTTGATTTTTTTTTTTTTTGTTTCTTTGTCCATTTCCGCCTTTTGCTCCTTTTTTCTTTTCTTGTCCCTCTTTGCTCCCCTCTTTTTTTTTCTTGTCCCTCTTTATTATTTTTTCTTTCTTCTTTTTCCTTTTTCCTTTTTCCTTTTTTCCTTTTTTCTTCGTCTTCTTCTTGTTTTTTTTTTTTTTTTTTTTTTTTAAAAAAAAAACCCCCTTTTTTTTGGGACGTGCCAGGACGTGAATGAATGAGTGCAATGCGTGGGACAATGGGCAGTGGGGCTGAGGCGGCGATGATGGTGCTGGCGGGTGCGCAGTGCATGTGGTGTGGTGTGGTGTGGTGTGGTGGCGCCCCGCTGTTGGGGCTGCGCACCAGACCAGACAGCACAGCGCAGCACAGCACAGCACAGCACCGGCCCGCTGTCCACTGGCAATCCACTCACTGGCCATGTCCACTGGCAATGCCGCCGCCACTGCCAGGATGCGCTGCCGACCAGCCGACCAGCCGACCAGCCAACCAGCCGCCTGTGCGAAAACCGGCCACGTCCAGTGGTCCCTGCTCCGTGCCTCGGGCGGACTTGTCACTGGTCAGTGCCAGTCGCGTCTCGTCTCACCTCATCTCGAGACTCCCGTCTGGAGCGCGCTTACTGTGACGGACAGAATGGGCCAGGACCAGACATGACTGGACCAGACCGGACCAGACATACATGGCCTTGCTCTGTCTGCCTCGGCACACCGCAAACTGCACATGGTCCCTCATCATCACCAGCCCGCGAACCCTACGACCCCCGACAGACCAGACAAGACAGACGGACGGGCGGATGGACGACGCACAGTCCAGACATCTCCGTGCCGCTCCTAAACCATGACGGGGACGTCGACGCCTGCAGCAGCAACAGCAGCAGCAGCCGCAGCAGCATAGCCACACCAGCCAGCCCTTTCTTTCTTCACATCTCAAATCTGACCAGACGGCACTGTCTAGGACGCCAGGCGCCAGGCGCCAGGCGCCAGACGCCAGACGCCAGACGCCAAATCCAGACCCAGACCCAGACCCAGATGGCGAATAAAAGTCTGGTCTAGCTGCCCTCGCTAGCTCCCTTTTCTCTCGGCCATCGTGCTTCCGCCCGTTCCCGTCGCCGTCGCCGTCGCCGTCAGCGTCACCATTCGCGACCCCATCCCCGTCCTAATAATCATCCTCGTCCCTCATCCTCGTCCTCGTCCTCCTTTTCTCCATCTTTATCCTCGCGAGCCGGTCAGGGGTCGGATGTCGGAATACCAGAGAATGGCGCAAATCGAGGGCTCTTCGGCCCGCAGCTTCTCCATCAAGCTGCTGGCCTCGTACGCGCTCGACTGGATTGTCTTGCTTGCCATTACCGTCGCCGGCGGCTTCCTGGGTCGCATTGAGCCTAATAAGCGTCCTTTTGCGCTGAATGATCCAAACATTTCGTGGGTGCCCATGTCCTTTCTTTTTCTTTTTTTTTTTAAAAAAAAAAATCCTGCCGGTCTCATCTTGTTTTTTTTTTGCAATTTGCAATTTGCAATTTGCATTCCGCCGTCCATCGCCACGTGCATACGACGACCCTCCTCCGAGCCTCCAGTCCTCTTGCACAAATGCGCACAACAATATACTCGGTCCGCTGACACATGCCCTTTATATATATTAAAAAAAAAACAGCTTTCCATTTACCGAAGACGAAACCGTACCATCATGGCTTCTCGTCATCCTATGCTCCCTGTGCCCCGTCATCGTCATCTTCATCGTCTCCTTGATCCTGATTCCCGGAAACACGGTTCCCAAAAACACCTCGTCCGCCTACATATGGAAGCGCAAGCTCTGGGAGCTCCACGTCGGCTGGCTGGGTCTCCTGATGGCCGTGGGCTCTGCCTTCTTCTTCGTCAGCGGCATCAAGAACATGTGCGGCAAGCCCCGCCCCGATCTGCTGTCGCGGTGCAAGCCCGATCTCGCCAATGCGGCCAGCTACGTCGTCGGCGGCATGAACGGATCGCTCCTGTACTCGGGCGACATCTGCAAGCAGACTGACTCGCACAAGCTCGACGACGGATTCCGCAGCTACCCCAGCGGACACTCGGCCGCCTCGGCCGCCGGTCTCATTTATCTGTCCCTGTTCCTGGCGAGCAAGTTCTCCGTCACGCTGCCGTTCGTGGTGCCCTCCGCCCGTAGACCCCTGGACGACTCCAAGCACGTGGCTTTCCCCTCGCGCATGGGCACCCATGCTTCTTCCGCCGATGCCGACGCCGACGCCGACGCCGACGCCGATGCCGATGCCGCCATGGCTGCTGCCGCCGGCGAACCCTACGAGCCCAACAAGTCCGGCATCGCCCGCCGCGCCGCCAAGTACAACTCCCGTCTCCAGTCGCTTCGGCGACAGGCCGCCGCGCCTCCCGTCTACCTCCTCGCCATGACCCTCGCCCCCTTCTGCCTGGCCATCTTCATCGCCGCCTCTCGCTGGTTCGACTTCCGCCACCACGGCTTCGACATCCTCTTTGGCTTCCTCATTGGCACCATCACCGCCATCTACAGCTTCCGGTACTACCACCTGCCCATCGCGGCCGGCGCAGGCTGGGCCTGGGGCCCGCGCAGCAACGACCGCGCCTTCTGGGCCGGTGTGGGCCGTCTGGGCTACGCCGGCGACAATTCCGATGAGTACCCCGATCCGCAGCCCCCGCACGACCACCACCGCGCCGATCTCGGCGAGTCGGGCGACGTGGATGTGCGTAGCGTCAAGAGCGGCGCCTCGGGCGGTGCTGCGATTGCCGCCGGCACCTCTCGTCGCGGCAACAACAGCCAGAGCTACCCCTATCAGGATGTAGAGCTCGACAGGATGGACGGACCACGACCCGGCCCGGCCCGAGGCTACGTGCAGCCTCAGTGAGCGAGATGACTCGACCGACGACACGACACGAGTACGAACATGACAGAGCCGTCTGGGCCAGGACAAAATTTGGAAGCCCTATGCTCCTTTTCCTAGACTGCCCCCCCCCCCCCCCCCTTTTTTTTTTTCCTTACGAGGATCATCACGTCACTATGTGTCATGTTGATCATGGGACAAGCGACATGGTATCTCCCCGACCCGTCGAAGAATTTTGCGTCCAAAAGTCAAACGTGTTACGAATGTTGAGGCCACGACGTGGCATGCCCTCGGCTCTTCCACAGCAGAATGGCTCTTCATCCTGGTTGAGCAAAGGGCAATGAGCAACTCGGCGAATGGACTCTCCCACGCCGATGATTGTCCAAAGCAGCTTCAGGAAGAGGAGGACACGACAGAGACGGCATGTTTTCCCAAAGAGGATCCAAGGGTGGTTTTTTTTCTTGTTCCTAATTTTTTTTTCTCCCTTCCCTTTTATTTCCTGCCAGGGCTTGGTTTTGTACATGAGTCGGTATGATGGGGTTGTTGATACCATGGGCGCGTGTTGGTCTGCAACAGTCGGTGTTGGGAAATTGTACAACAGTTTGATTTGAGCGATGGTGGACGTCCAGTGTCAGTTTTACATCAGAGTACTTGGTTTGTGTGAAGGGGTCGATGCGTCCCGCCAGTTACCTCTACCGCTCGGCCGCGTAGGAACGGGCCTTGCTCACTACGAGTATCAAGGGACGTCATGGAGGCCCAATGCCAGACAAGCCCACGGGCGCGTGCTCTCCGGGTGATGAAAGCAGGGCTTGACGCTAGTGCCGTGGGAGGGGGACTTGGGGGCGAAGACGTGGAATGGCGGGCCGAGGACGTGGCTGCCTTGCGTGAGCTGTTTCTGCGGTGGATGTTTGCTGGTTGACTTGTTGAGTCTGATTGGAGAGGGGAACGTTCACGCTGTCTTGTTGAGTCTGACTGTTGGAGAGGAGAATGCCCACGCTGTCTTGTTGAGTCTGGATGCCTTTGGAGACGATGGATAACGAGAAAATGGCAAGGGAAGCACGAGGAATACGAATGGAGACGGAAGAGGAATACGAAAAGTGAGCACAAGAAAAGAGAATAGGAGAAAAAATCATTTTATAACTACGCTGATAATACATGACTTTGTTGTCCGTTTTGGAGGACCATGGAAACCAAACACGGGGAAATATCCGACTGGCCGCAGACGCGGGCATAAAAACACACCGGGTCAGGATGCTCGAGAGGCTCCGGACCCCCCAAGTGCGCGCTTTCTCGCGCCCACGCACATATGCCCCCTTTTCCTTCACATGGCCAGGAGTCCGCCCCGCCCTTCGACGGCCTCAAACTCCAAATCCTCGTCCTCGTCGTCCTCGTCCTCGAGGTCCCGCTCGTGAAAGCCCGTGTTGATTTCTAGCTTCTTCAGCCTCCGCCGCATCTCGTCCCGCTTGACGTTCTGCCACCGGACCAGCGCTGCCGAGGCGTGGACCTTGAAGCCGTACACGCGGGGGACGTAGCGCTCCGTGCTCTTGGAGGGAATCAGGGCGGGGTAGACCTGGAATATGATGTTGTGGAAGGACGTGCCAAAGTAGGCGCCGTCAATGGTGGCGTGCCGCGACGATTTGGGGTTGTACGTGTCCTCGCACCGCCCGCAGTACAGCTTGACGGGCTTCATGTTGGAGATGTCGCTGAGGCCCATGGGGAGGAGCGGGTGCGAGTGGCAGTTGACGCGGGGGCATTTGCCGAATTCTGCTTTTTTGTACTTTTCGAGCTGGGTTGTTTTGTCCGCCGCGTCAGTTTTGGCGTGGCGGTCAGCGTTTCTGTTGACAGGAGAGGGAGGAGCGTGAAAGAAAGACAAGGGAAGACGCTCGACAGAAACGAGGCAACAGGGGGGGGGGGAGGAAATCCAGGCAACAACAACACCCACCATCTTGCCCAAGCCTCTCGTCGTGACAATATACCGTGCATGCACCAGCCCATATAAATGCCGAGCCGACTTCTCAATCGTATCCCTCATCTCATCATCGCAGTCCAGATCAAACACGTCCGTGACCAAGTCCAGCGCATACTGGTAGTACTGGACTTCTGTGTTCAGGCCCGTCAGGTTGAACCGGTCGTTGAGGTACTCTTCGTCGATTTCGCAAAAGTACTCGTTTCCGCGCGACGAAATGAACTAAACGGACCATGACAAAACGTTAGCCACACGACCGCTTTTGATTTCTTTCCTCGGACGCACCGTGGAAGGAAGAGACGACGAGGAGAATGAGAGGCGAAGAAAAAGGGTCACCGGCGCTTCTGCAGCTCCGCCCGTGCGCAAGCAGCAAAAAAAAAAAACGTACCCAGTCTCGCCAGTAGCTCGTGTAGTCGCTGTCAGACTCGCTGACAAAGTCGTCCATCATTGCGCGAGAATCTGTGAACCACTTGCGACGGCACTGCACTGATCAAAGAAGGCGGTCGTGGGGGTTGGCGACCGTGGCCGGCGCTGGGTGGGATGTGGTTGATGGCGGGGATGGTCATGGTCATGGTCGCGGCCATGGTCGCGGTCGTGGTGGTTTCCGACGAGAGTGGCACTTGACGCCTCGTATTAGTGGCTGGTGGCTGGTGGCTGGTGGCTGGTGGCTGGTGGCTGGGGCGGGTGGCACGGGCGGGGCGGGAAATCTTGAATATCCAGCTACGCCGATGCACACGGTCTTGACGTGATTCTGGAGATGGGCCATTCCGTATGCAGCCATCGCAACCATCGCAGTCTTGAGGAATGGCCATCAAGCACGACAATAAATGGCGAGTGCGCTTTCGTAATTGGCTGTGTTTGCGCCGCCGTTCATCTAGTGATTGCACGCACCAAGCATAAAGTAAGTGTGCAGCACAAAACAGTGTGGGTCATGAGTTTTTACACAGAAACGTTTTCGCATGGCAAAATGTTCCGAGTTACCTCAAGTCACTCAGTGATATCTATTCCATGTGTCGTGCTAATTGAGCCTCGAGCGCCTGAAATGGGAAAGACAGTCCAGCCGAAAGCATGCCCATGTCCAAGTCATCTTGACTGCGAACGGCTTCAGCAGTTTCCCTGGTGACTGCATCGACGCATCACGTGAGACGATGTGGATAGCGCACAGACCAAGAGTCTTTGATTTATTTTACGCGCCGGGCGCGTCTCAACGCGTCCCGACACGCTTAAACACGCTTCGCTTCCTGCGGCCTTGGCCGGGGCAGCTGGGACCATTGACCGACTTCTCCATCTACAAAATATGTGATTGCCCTGGCTAGGCCACCTTCCGTCATCCACCATCGACTTCCTACTTTTGCTCTTGCTACCTCATTGCTTCCCAACCTGGCAACGCGACCACCACCCAGCAACACCATCACATCTTCGTTCGGGAAAGCACAGTCCGCCATGATGCCTCGCTCTCTTCCTTTGGGAAAGAGGACGCGCGGTCATCAAGACACATGTGAGTTCAGCACCTCAGCATCAGCAAGTCGCTACCGGCTGTCTGGATCCTGCATGCAACTCCAAGATTGTCGCTTTTTTTTTTTTTTTTTTTTTTTTTGTCTCTCTCTCGCTAACCACTCATTTAGTCGTGGCCGAAACCCCCACCAAAAAAGCTCGTCACCACAACGCATACCTCCTCGACAATGATGATGACGAAGAGAACCACGATCCCCAGAGCATACCAGATGCTCACGATGCCATCGATATCGAGGTGGAGGCATTACAGGGCGCGCCTTTGAAACGGCAAAGATCTGCCTCACAAACATCGTCAAAGAAGAATCCAGTGACTCCTTCGACGCCTCGACACCGAGATGCGTTGAGCGTCTGTCCCACCACGCCTCGCCATGCCGTCATGTCCGCCGGGAAACTCTTCAAGCGGTTGACCCCCAACTCTCCGCTGTCACCATCAACCATTCAGACTGTCTACCATTCTGCGCGGCAACTCTTTGCCCGTGGTGCAGAGCCAGGTCAGCTTATTGGCAGAGAGGTGGAACGGGAGCAACTTGGAAATTTTCTGGCTCGCTGCACATCATCTGCACCACCCAACGGCGGTTGTCTCTATGTCAGTGGTGCACCGGGAACTGGCAAAAGCGCCATGGTCACGGAGATGACTCGGAACTTTTCTCAGCAGCATGACGGCGTGATGAGCAGCGCCTACATCAACTGCATGAGCATCAAGTCCTCCAAGGACTTGTACGTCACACTGCTCACTGCCCTTGGCGAGGATGGCAACGCCTCCGAGGCCGAAGCCGTCTCCAATCTTCAGCGGGCATTCTGTCCCAAGTCACAACAGTCACCAAAGGTCTATCTGATCACGCTGGACGAGATCGACCATATTCTAACACTGGGGCTCGAGAGTCTGTACAGAATCTTTGAGTGGTCACTGCAGAAGAATTCCCGTCTGATTCTCATCGGCATTGCCAACGCTCTGGATTTGACTGACCGATTCCTCCCTCGGCTCAAATCAAAGAACATGAAGCCAGATCTGCTTCCGTTTTTGCCGTACACGGCTGCTCAGATCAAAAATATCATCACGACTAGACTCAAGCTTTTGATGCCCGACGGCGGCAAGGAGGGATACGTGCCGTTTATACATCCTGCTGCCATTGAGCTCTGCTCCCGAAAGGTTTCGAGCCAGACGGGAGATCTTCGAAAGGCATTTGAGATTTGTCGTCGGGCCCTCGATTTGGTTGAGTCTGAGACAAGATCGAAACACGAACAGGAGGCGAGAGAAAAGCTCCTGCAAATGACACCGTCCAAAAGGCCTCTTGGCGAGAATGTGAATGGAGCGGCTGGAGCGGGATCGGCACGAGGTATTTTACAGGCAATGGCAGCCTCGTTGAAGAGCCTGACTGCCGAAACAGCACCTCGCGCATCCATTGGTCACCTCAACAAGATCACCGCTGCCGCATTCAGCAACGGCACGAATCAACGACTCAAGACGCTCAACCTCCAGCAAAAGGTTGCCCTTTGTGCACTGGTGGCCTACGAAAACAAAAGCAGAGCATCAGTCAAGGCCTCGAATGCCCCTTGTAGCACTCCGTCGAAATCTCAGTCCCTGGCCCCGACGATCAAGGTCCTGTTTGATACATACTGCCAGCTGTGCACGCGAGACTCGCTGCTTCACCCCCTGTCGAGTTCTGAATTTCGAGAGGTCGTGGGTAGTCTGGAGACGCTCGGGCTAGTCGCCGCTGTGGAGGGCAAAAATGGCAGCTTCATCATGGCTCAGACGCCCAGCAAACGTGGTCGAAAGGCTGCTTCGGGTGGCACCGGGGACGAGAAGCGAATCGCCAGCTGTGTCGGAGAAAAGGAGATGGAGTCTGTGGCGGACGGTCCGGGAGCGGGAATATTGGCGAGCATCCTTTCTGGAGAAGCGTTGGATTAATAATGAACGGGACGTGTAAATGCATGCCTCTTTTTGCGTTTGGGAGTTTTGCATCTTGGCATGGGGGGGGGGGGGGGGGGGGGTTCTTGTTTTTTTGTCTTTTTTTGTGCGATTTGTCTCCGGGCAACAAGAACATGGCATGGGCGCAAACGTTGATTGTTGGAGGGGAGCAACAGGCTCAATTTTGTTTGATAGATGGTGGGCCCACGATGATACCCAGAGACGGAGTAGAAAGGCGAATAGTACAGTCCGTGTAATCAAGCCTACTCGCTCCGACGCCATGACTCGTGCCTGATATCGAGGTTGATTTAAAAGGGGCAAGACAAATAACAGGTCGGGAGGGACATGTATTTATATAGGGTACATGTATATGTATATGTGTGTTGTTCTTTTTTTAAAAAAGGAAAAAAAATGCACCAAATGATCTTGTACATGTCTGTTCTTTTATCCCATGCCGACAAAGGCGAATGCACATGCGAGTAGAACCACCACCAAACCAGACCAAACCAACCGAAATTACATTGACGACACGTCGAGAAGCGGCGCAAAAGCTCCTTGCGTGCCATTCTCTCTGCGTCCTCTTGTACAAAGGGAAACAAGCAAAAAAAAACCCCACGAGGTCATCTTTAGGTCTACATTGATAGAGGCAGTCGTGGGAGTGTGGCATCAAGCTCCGATTTCATGCCGTGGTGGCAGTGGCTAGCCTCGGCCGTGACCACCTCGACCCCCGGGTCCTCGTAACTTGGGCCTGTCGGGCACGACGTTGAGGCCCCGGACGCCGCGCAGGCCCATTTTGGACACGGTGCTCTTCTGGACGGGGGGCGTTTCGGGGCTACCTAGCCCGTCGCGGGCATACGCGTTTGCCTGCCTGACGAGCTCTTCCTTGTCCCAGCGCAGGCCTTTGAGGTGATTGTTGTAGTACCCGAGCCACGCCTTGTACATTTGCGCCTTGTCTTCTTCTGGGATGGCCTCGAGGATGCGATGGACTTCTGCGGCGGGGTGCAGGTCGGCCTTGTGGGGGATGAAGGTGATTTGCTTCAGAGTACATTGAGGGAAGAACGACTCGGCTTCGGAGATGAGGAAGATGCCCTTGCCCTGGGCGTCGGCACGGGCCGTGCGGCCGAGACGATGAATGTAGCTTTGCTTTTCCGAGGGAATGCCGATCTGGAAGACGGTCGTGACGCCGGGAAAGTCCATTCCTCTGGCGATGACGT
Organism: Claviceps africana; assembly: GCA_018360145.1. Classification (NCBI taxonomy): domain Eukaryota; kingdom Fungi; phylum Ascomycota; class Sordariomycetes; order Hypocreales; family Clavicipitaceae; genus Claviceps; species Claviceps africana. The sequence goes on from SRPY01000671.1 coordinate 17,075, forward strand.
CGGTGGCACAGAGAATGGCAGACGAGGCCTTGCGGTAGTCATTGGTGATTCTTGTGCGCTTGTTCTGGCTCAACCGGCTGTGAAGCGTCGACACGGGAGGCAGTCCCGGAACCATGGAGAGAATCTGGCCGTACAGGTCGGCTGCCGCCGCCGTGGGGGCAAAGACAATGGCTTTGAAGCCGGCGCCTTGTTGCTGCTGCTGGTGGGCAGCCGCTTCTTCTCGGATGGCGCCGACCATGGCGGCCGCGACGGACGAGAACGTGGGCACCTTGATGAGGAGCTGCGGAACGCGCTCGTGCGTGTTGGCTTCTCCCTCGGGGATAGTCGAAATGAACTTGTAGCCCGGTGATAAGACCAGGCCAGCTACTTGGTTGACGTGCTGCGCGATTGTGGCAGAGAACAGCATGCCCTGCCTGTTCACTTCCTGCCTGCTGGGCAGCTTGCCGATAATCTCTCGCAGAGAGGGCATGAATCCCATGTCGAGTAACCGGTCTGCTTCGTCGAGAACAAGGGTATCCAGCTGGCGAAAGGCATACAAGACATCTTGATTCGACATGTGGTCAATGAGCCGACCAGGAGTGGCAATGAGTACGTCGCAGCCAGACATGATGAGCTTCTCTTCCTTGTCCTTGTTGGTGCCGCCTATGGCAGTGCGGACGCGGTATTTGGGCATTCTCTGAAGTAGGCTGCCAGCTTCCTGGGCAATCTGCAGTGCCAGCTCTCTCGTGGGCGAAATGACCAGCAGAGAGATGGCCGAACCGGCTGGTCGCTTTTGCGTGATCATGGTTTGAAGAGCCGGCAGCAGAAAAGCCACGGTTTTCCCCGTTCCCGTCCTGGCCTGAACCAGGCAATCTCGGCGGTTCGGCGGGAGCAGCTCCCAGAGAGTGGCAGCCTGGACGGGCATCATGTAGTCGAATTTCAAGTCATCCGTGATGGCCTGGATGAGCGAGGGATGAAGAAGATTCTGGCCGCCGAGTTGCGCGAATCGCGGGGTGTCGAGAGGAACATCCTCGGTGAGTGCAGGCTTCGAATGGTTTGCCGAGGGCGTGTCGTCCATCTCCTCTGCGAAAGACGAGTCTTGGACAGTTTGAGGTGAGTTGCGAGGGTTGTCACCGCCCGGACCGGACCTTTGCCCATGGAGTCGTCGAGCGCCAGGGCGACGGCCTCTTGGCTTGTTACTCATGATGGGTGGTGCTTTGGAGGCGAGAAGACGCTGATATTTTTTGCCCTCGATGTCTGGATGTTGTGGCGAGCAATGGATGGAACGTAAGGTCGGGATCTGGATCGAATTTGGCGTGTAAGCATATCGTGGGATTCGCTGAAGACATCTAACGGAAATAGAGTGAAGAGCGGAACGAACAGCACGCGGCATGTTAGAGAAAATACAGTATGCAGAGCACGAGAAATGACACCTAGGAAGTAACGAGCGAGCGCATGACAGCATTTTTTAAAAAATCAGCAGTGTGAGCCCTAAGCGTACCTCGGAAGTAAGGCCGTAACGTGTCTGCATACTTTGTTCCGTGCGTTGGGGGCGAGGCTGGCATCCGGCAGCGGTACAATAGTGGAGCCCGATACAGCTCTTCCGATGCCCATGTAATCTGCACTGAATGTGACGGGCTCCTCGTATTGTCGGTCTGTCTTTTTGTTTTGTTTTTGCTTTACCGTTCTTAGTTTTTTAGGTTGGTTTTTTTTTTTTTTTTTTTTTTTTTTTTTTTTTTTTTTTTTTTTTTTTTTTTTTTTTTTTTTTTTTTTTTTTTTTTTTTTTTTTTTTTTTTTTTTTTTTTTTT